>JARYGA010052458.1:0-49175 GCA_030545235.1 Helianthus tuberosus | reverse complement strand
GTCAAATCGTTTAAATCGTTCTCGTTTTAATTGTAAAAACTACTTTTGGTCGTCTCGTTTATAACATTCAAAACTTTGTAACTTGTTTCTCGTTCAACTCGTATTAATAAACCACCATAGGGTAAGTTAACAATTAACAGGTTCAGTTGTTACCCACATAACCCCCACACATAACCATGGGTGCAGTCTGATAACAGGATTTTCCAGATCCTATGGTACCATAACCTAATACTGGTCGGTGCGGCCAAAACTAATGAATGTCATTCGTTATGTAAATACGTCCAACAAGTTCGTTCAAATTATCGAAATAGTTATTTGTTTAATATAAACCGTAGTATTCGTTTTCGAAATCATCGTTAAAAGTATCGAAATCGTTTTACACATATGAATCACCCCAAAACAATTGAAAACAGTAAAATAGGAGAACTATGTACTCACATTGAATTGCAAGTATCCTTGATTAAATGAACTAGCAACGCTCGAGTAAACCAAGGAATTCAAGTAGCACCTAGTAATCGGATCGCTAGTTAATAAATCGACACCTAAATCGGAAGATCGGGTAGAATGAGGTCTCGTAAACCAAATGAGTATTGGAACTCATGTGATATGGTTTAACAAAGCCTACATTCTAAATTGGAACCTATCCTAAGTGCTTTCGACCCGTCACGACCCATTAAGGTAGCTTATGATACTTTAACGCGTCGTTCGCGCAAATGCGCGTTCGAGACGCCTTACTAGTCCTATGACAAGTATTATATGCCTAAACATGCTTAAATATGTTGTATAATCAGTTTAAGCGACAAAAGTTAAGTTACATATGTTTAAATCCAATTATGCATGAAAAGGGCATTTTGGTCATTTATGTAAGGCATATAAACTACCTATCATACAACTAATTAAACAAAGTGACCATAAGGTATAACCTCGGAAGGTTATTCCCTATACAACTATGGTCACAACATATGCTTGGTCGGATCCTAACGATCGACCAAACGGGTCGGGTTCGAAAGTCTAAGCGGTTGTTAAGACCGCTTATCTTACGACCCTATACAAGCACTAGACTAAAAGTGACGAGTTAAACATGTTAAAACATGTTTAACTAAGTTAGAAAACAAGTTTGATATCAAAACAAAGTGTTTTGATACCCAAAAATATCTTCGATGCAAAATACGCATAAACATGTATTTTGACCGAAACTTTGACTCGTCACTTCGACTAATCAACGTGGTAATCAGTAGATATAGTCACAAGGGACTATAACCATCGTGATTACGCTCACGTTGCCAAGTTCAAATGAACTTTGTGTTGACCATTGACTGGTCAAAGCAGAAAGTCAAATATTGTTTGACTTTTATGCTTGAAATGCATAAAAAGCATGAAGGAGACTTACAAAGGGTCCAAGCAAGGAAGTTTTGATTCAAATTACTCAGGTATGGAGTGTAAACCCCAACTTAGGGCAGATTGAATCAAAATGTGTGAAGAAATGAATGAGAACCCATTGCTATTTATAGGAAGTTAGGATTAACAAGATCATTCCAAGTGTTAGGAAGGTCTAATCTTGGCCCTACATTTGTGCACATGGTATATAAATACAATGGGGGTCGAAAACCAGCTCCAGGTATTGAGAATTATACATAAAAACCTCTTAAATTCGATCAGATTGCTAAAACTGAGTTTCTGATCTGACAGTCTGTTGCAGGCCGCATAGACCCAGACACAGTCTTACGCGCCCCTCCTAGGGAAGTTTGGCAGATTGTCAGTTTTAGTCCATGCAGGCCTGAAACTTGGTTTTTGATGCATTTTTGACACGTTTAAGCCCCGTTAACCCCATTTCAAGGCTCTACAATGAAGTTAAAGTATAGGGGACTTAAAATATGCTCAAAAACATCTCGGATGTCGGTTCGTTTGGTCATACGGTTGCGTTATTCGGTTAAGTACGACGAAAACTCGAACAGACGCGAAAACGATCCAAATTAAGCGACGAATGGTATTTTTTGCATTCCAATCACTAAAATAAAATATTTTAATGATTACAAAAATTTTTGGATGTCCGGATATATTCATAACGTAAGATATGCGCGTAAATGCAAACTTATGCACTTTTTGCCGCTTTTAGTCCCTGTTGATCAAATAAGTTTATTTTCGCATACCAAACCCATCAAAGCCTATTTCTAAGCTATGTAAAGGATATTTAGGGTATGTTTAACTTGTGATCAAGTTCCGGGATGTTCGTTACTGTACAAATCGGCATAGTTTCGCAGTTTGACGCAAATAGTCCCTTCGATCAAATAAACTTGTTTTTGACACACAAAACCATCCAAAACTTATTTCTAAGTTATGTAAAGGTTATTTAAGGTATGTTGAGCCTATATCACTATGCGTTAAAATGATTAAGTTTACGCATCAGTTTGCGTTAAAATGATTACGTTTACGCATCAGTTTGCGTATAACTTTCCAGAAAGCGATTTAAAGCTTGAAATCGAACTAGAATCAAATCGTAAAATCATCAAACACAAATACACACATATATATACACCAAAACACATCGTTTTATTGATAATTGATATTTTTTTACATTGTACATCGCTTACAGAGCACAGTTGTCACAGTCGCTCCTCCCCGTTCACTGTTTTCTCTCGCTGAACCCAACCACCAAGTGTAACTTCTCTGCTGCCAGCTCTCAGCCCCAACTCTTAGAATCACTGCTGAATCTACCGCTGTGGGCGGTGGCGGCGACTCTAGAATCCCTTCATCGGCCACGGTCGCTGCTGTCTTGCTTCATCTGGTCTTGTCGGGTCTCTACCGCCACCATCACGCGCCGCCACTAACAGTGGTGGCCGGCTGGACCATGTTAAGAGAGAGAAGGGTGAACGAGAGTGTGGGGTAGGGTAGATAAGGTCTTCATGTAGGTGTATGGGATGAGTTGCAAGATGAAAAGGATTGAGAGGGAAAGATATAGGTGATCGGCTGGTGAAGGAGAAGGATTTATGGTTTTCAAATGGAGCAGATAGTGAGAGATCAGTTGTGTGCGCAGTATCACAAATGAGATCTAGGGTTTCACTAGATTTATATACTAGGTTTGTTTAATGGGCTTCGGGTTTCGGCTCAAGGCCTACAAGCCCATCTCGTACGTTTGAACTGGCCCGTCATTATCTACGAAACCCGATATCAAAACCCGAACGTTGTAAAAATTTCATGTATTATTGTTTTAAAATAAGAAGACATAAAACAATGTTGGTAGTTGCGTTTGACGCGCTTGTTTGTCGTTTACGATAATAATTGCGAAAAATCGCGTCGTTGTCGTGTTAATCCGTTTTCCCATCTGATTCCGACTGCGGTTTCTAAAATTTTATCATGGAGCTAAATATAGCGTAAAATTTAAGTTTTCGAGGTAACACGCGTGTCCGATGCTCCTGTTTTGTTGCCGGTGCGTTCCTGCAATCGCGTTTTCGCTCACGTTTACGTTTTGTGGCGTACGGAATCACTATAAATTCATAAATATAGAATATTCGTATAAAATTCGTATTCGTTGGCGTTGTCAGTATTTTGTTTGGTTTCAAATCGTTGTCGTTTAATATTCAACGGTTTCTCCGCAGATTCCACGCGAATCGTCATATGCGTACTGTAAAGTCGGATAGACGTTCCTAGGTAACCTAAAGGCCTAATTAAGTTAATTTGCGTTGTAAGCACTCTTTATTATCGTTTTAAACATCTGTTAATCGCATAATTAAAGGCATAAGTTAGCGGTTGTCGCAGATCAACTCTGTGTTTATGGCGAAGTATCTTCGAAGGAACTCAAACTCATGTCGTGCATTCAAGCAAGCAAGTATCTCCGCAAGGAATGCAAGTCTTTCTTAGCACACATCGTAGTAGCGGAGAAGGAAAAGGAAAAGGAAAATAAGTCAACGAAAAAGGTACTTGTGGTTCGTAATTTTCATGCTGTATTTCCTGACGATTTACCTGGTCTACCTCCGAGTCGTGATATTGATTTTCGTATCGACCTCATTCCTGGAGGTAACCCTATCGCTAAAGCTCCTTATTGTCTCACTCCGTTCGAAATGCGTGAGCTTTCTAGTCAACTCCAGGAATTACTTGATAAAGGCTTCATACGCCCTAGCACATCTCCTTGGGGCGCACATGTCCTTTTTGTCAAAAAGAAGGACGGATCGTTCCGGATGTGCATCGATCATAGGGAACTTAATAAGCTAACCATCAAGAAGCGCTATCCTCTACCCCGAATCAACGATTTGTTTGATCAATTGCAAGGCGCTACGTGTTTTCCTAAGATCAATCTACGCTCTGGTTATCATCAACTACGAATTCAATAGGAGGACATCCCTAAAACCGCTTTTCGAACTTGATATGACCATTACGAGTTTGTCGTTATGCCTTTTGGTCTTACCAATGTGCCCGTGGTTTTCATAGATTTGATGAATCGCGTGTGTAAACCCTTTCTCGACTGCTTCGTAACCGTGTTTATCGATGATATCCTTATCTATTCGAAGTCGAAATCCGAACACGTGCAACATCTTCATTTGGTTCCCGAGCTACTCCAAGGGAATCACCTCTACGCCAAGTTCTCCAAGTGTGAATTTTAGCTTGAGGAGGTTCAATTCCTCGGTCATATCGTCAATAGTCAAGGTATTCACGTCGACCCCGCGAAGATTGAAGCAGTTAAGAGTTGGATTACACCGAAAGCCCCGTCCAAAGTTCGTTCTTTTCTTGGATTGGCGGGTTATTACCGTCGATTTATCGCTGATTTCTCTAAAATCGCCGTCCCGCTTACCTCTCTTACGCATAAAGACAAGCCTTTTGTTTGGGGAACCGAAAAAGAGGAAGCCTTTCAAACTCTCAAGCGTATGCTCTGTAACGCTCTCGTACTCGCATTACCTGATGGAAATGATGACTTTATAGTCTATTGAGATGCCTCTAACCTCGGCCTTGGTTGCGTCCTTATGCAATGGGAAAAAGGTTATCGCGTACGCCTCTCGTCAGCTCAAGATCCACGAGAAGAACTACACAACCCACGATCTAGAACTCAGTGCAGTTGTTTTTGCGTTGAAGATTTGGCGACACTACCTGTATGGTACCAAGTGTACGGTCTTCACCGACCATAAGAGCCTACAACACATCTTGAACCAGAAGGAACTGAAAATGCGCAACGCAGATGGGTTGAACTTCTCAACGACTACGACTGTGAGATTCGCTACCACCCAGGCAAAGCAAATGTCATTGCCGACGCTCTTAGCCGACGAAGCTATTTACATAGTGTTCGTAATATTCAAGCCCGACACGACCTCGAAGCCCTTATTCGCGATGCTCAACACGCTGTCTTTCTTGAAAATACCGCGAGGGAGGAAAGAATACTTGGTTCCGAAAGACAATTGGAAAGCAAATCGAATGGTATCTACTAGTATCTCGATCGCATTTGGATCCCAGTCGCAATAATCTCCGAGAGATTTTGCTGACTGAAGCCCACAAGTCTCGATATTCCATTCATCCCGATGCCGACAAGATGTACCAGGACCTTCGTCTTCAGTATTGGTGTTCTGGAATGAAGAAGGATATCGCTCTCTATGTTTCGAAGTGTCTGACTTGTTCGAAAGTCAAGGCTGAGCAACAACGACCCTCTGGCTTACTCGTACAACCCGAGATCCCTATGTGGAAATGGGAGAGTATACCTATGGATTTCATTACGAAATGTCCGCGCACGCCATCAGGTCACGATAGCATTTGGGTTATCGTTGATCGTCTTACTAAATCTGCCCACTTTCTGCCGATACGAGAAGACTATAAGGTTGAACGATTAGCACGAATCTATACCGACGAAGTCATTTGTCGACATGGGACACCTCGTGACATCATCTCTGACCGCGATGGTCGATTTACCTCGCGCCTTAGGGAAACTTTTCAATCCGCTCTCAGTACTACTCTTAATCTCAGTACTGCTTTCCATCCCCAGACCGACGGTCAGACTGAACGCACGATTCGCACCCTTGAAGACATGCTTCGTTCGTGCGTTATAGATGTTGGTGGTAATTGGGATTCGCATTTACCTTTAGTCGAATTCTCGTACAACAACAGTTATTACTCTAGCATTCAAATGGCACCATTTGAGGTATTGTATGGAAGAAAGTGTCGATCGCCTATTGTATGGCACGAGATCGGAGATGCGCAAATTACCGGTCCTGAGTTATTACAAGAAACGACTGACAAGATCCTCCAGATACGAGACAATCTTTTGAAAGCACGGAGTCGTCAAAAGAGTTACGCCGATAAACGCCGCAAGCCCCTTGAGTACGAAGTTGGTGATGACGTACTCCTAAAGGTTTCACCTTGGAAGGGAGTGATCCGATTGGGCAAGTAAGGGAAGCTAGCGCCTTGATACGTTGGACCCTTTAAGATTCTGGAAAGAATTGGTAAAGTGGCCTACAGACACGAATTACCAGAGGAAATCAGCAACATACACCCGACTTTCCACGTTTCGAAACTCAAGAAGTGTCTAGCCGAACAGAATTTGCATGTCCCTCTTGAGGATTTGCAAGTGGACGAAACATTACACTTCATGGAAAAGCCAGTAGAAATCATGGACCGAGAGACCAAGTGTTGGTGCACACATCTGTCATCTTCGTCTTATATCGAGTCTCGAGTTCGTTGCGGTTCAGAACAAGGATTATATCATCATCATTGATGATGACATCATAAGGATGACATCATCATATGCAACATCTCACGAAATACAAGGCACACATGAAGACAAAACAGAATGATTCGTTTGAAGATGTAACCGTGAGCTTGTCCGTTTGAGAGGGTTCCGTTTGAAATTGTAACCGTTTGAAGAGTGCCATGACACCTTCAAACGGAAGGGTCTTCCCTATAAATACCCTCATGTCCATTTCATTTGTAACTTTCCGGCTTGTGCAACGAAGTGCTGCCGAAGTGTTGTCAGGTTGTAAAACGTTACGAAATCAATCATACAACAGTTTAAAGAGTAAATCTAGCTGAATTGAACTCTACACGTCTGTTTCCGCCTTTCGTTTAGAGATAAACTCTTCTGATTGACTTGTTCGGGTCTGAAAACTATCCTACAAGTGGTATCAGAGCTCAGGAGGAAGAGTTCATACCAATTCAGCCTTTAATTCTGATTTTCTACACATTCTTTCAAAATTTAACAATTTTTCACGGTTAAAATCGGCTAAAATTTTCACAATGTGTGCGTAATTGTGTTTTAACAAACCCTTGAGAATATCAGACCTAAACTCAAAGTAAAACTGGTAAAAATGGCTTGAAAACTGGTGTCCGTTTGAACAAAGCAGCAACATTCCGTTTGAAACTGAACTGACCGTTTGAAAATACATGGTATTCCGTTTGAAATCGACCGTTCCGTTTGAACTGACCGTTTGAAACTGTCTATTCCGTTTGAAATTGACCCATTCCGTTTGAAGCTAGCCATCCCGTTTGAAAGTGGTTCAGTAATTAACATGAAAGTACATTGATTTGTGTGAAACATTTAACAAAATCATGTGATATTTCATTAAATTCGAGGTGTCAGTAATTGGAAAAGGAAGTCACGAGTTTGTGTGTCAGTTGGTTTTGTACAAGAAATTGCATGTGATATCGGTTTGTCGGTCATTTGTCAGTGGGTAAAATTGTTGGACATACATGAAAGGATTGCATGTGTATATGATTAAGAATTGAAAAGTCCAATGATAATCCATTGAATATTGTTTTGATAAGTTGTTGTCAGTCCAAGAAGCAAATCGGCCCAATAGATTTGTGAGATATTAGAGAGTGTCGGCCATTTACATTGAGTGAATACATGTGATTTCTTGGGAAGTCAGATTGCATGTGAAGTTGCATGTGAATATCTTGGTCATTTTCGGTCACGAGAATTGAAACGGCCCAATCAGAGTATTTTAACATTGTTTGTTTGTCGGTTTAGTGGAGTTATTGGCCCAATAGATATTAAGTCTTGAACAGATTACCATGTGAATTGAATAGACAGCCCATGTGATATATTCTCGGCCCATGTGACTTGGATTAGTGAAATACACAAAGTTGAGTTCGGCCCAGTTGAATCAATTATTTTTTCGGCACATTCAAATCAGATCACACAGTTTGATTTCAGTTTGCAAAGTCATTCAAAAGGTTCAAGGTCGTATGGTTTAGCCAGGTCATTGGAGAAGGTCGTTTGAATTTGATCCGGGTCATAGCAGTCAGCACAGTTTGTCAACTTTCAGTCCGCACAGAATATTCACTAGTTCGAGTACCAATCTTATTCGGTTAATTGCTAAGTCTTTAAACTGATTGTATTTTTGTTTGGTTGTTGTCAGGTATTTCACGAGGTGAACTAGTTCGTTTGAAACTGTCTGTTTGTGAATCTTTGAAAATTGAAAACATGGAGAACGAGTTTTACAATGCTTTTGCTAGTCCGATATCAATTACTCAGAGTACATTGCTTGAGAATGAAACGGGGACATCACAGAAACCACCTAAGCTCTTGGATATTGATGATTACAATGGTTAGTCTGAACGTTTTGGCAATTGGGTTGAAGCTTATCATCTGGATGCTTGGGAACACACTGAAGTCCCATATGAAAGGCCCACAAGAAATGGTATTCAGTTAATAATCAGAGATATGAGTGCTGAGGAGAAAAAGAAGTATAGAGATGAGAAATTGATGGTGAGTCTGCTTCAGCAAGCAATTAAAGAGGACATTTTGATTTTGCTTCAACATGATGGAAGTACATATTCAATCTGGACTGAATTGGAAGCAAAGTCTATAGGAAGTGATGATATGCTTAAAAACAAGATGTCTCTCATGAAGAAAGAATTTGATCTATTTCTTGGGTTGAAATCTGAAAATACCAAACAAATTATTGAAAGATATTGTAACTTGGTGAGAAATATGACGAAATTAGGGATCAAAAAGGATACTGATGAGCTGATTGAGAAACTTGCTGATGCGTTACCACATGATACTTGGGGAACATTCCTGATGATGTTGAGAAACAATCGGAAGGAATATAAAAAGTTAACACTGGGTGAGTTCATCAAACATCTGGAGGCTCAAGAGATGGAGCAGAGGAAGATTGCCAGAATGAAAAACTATGATGGAGAACAGGATATTGGTTTATATTTTAAGAGTGGTATTAGTGAAAAAACAAATCTTTCTCCAAAGGTTGAAACTGCTTATAACGCAAAAGGTTCTTCTGAAAGTTCATCTCAGGGATCAAGCAGCACAACAGGATTCTCTTCATTTCCAACCTATGATCCACAGTTTTCTACGACAAAGAGTGGCAAAGTTCTGCAATGCAACATTTCCTTAAAGCTTGAGAATGATCAGAATTATACTGAGGAAGTTGCAAAAAGTCACATGTCTTTGTTGGTGACCGTGCTTGAATCCTATGGAGGTTTAGTTGCAGGAAGGATCGGAAATCCAATGCTCACAAAAGAGGATTACGATCAAATTGATGTCGAGGAAATGGAATTGGTGGATATTAAATGGTGCATGGCTAGTGTGTTGAGACGGGCTGAAAAGTTTAAACAAATCACAGGCAGAGATGATTTTCGTGAGGCACATATTTCAACTTTAGGTTTTGATAAGTCTAAAGTTACTTGTTTTCATTGCAGGGAAAAGGGGCATTTCAAGAGAGAGTGCACAAATCGAGAAGCAAGTGGAGCTCAAAACCCTTTCGGAAACAACGATTACTACAAAAAGGCGATTTATCATCAAGTCACACAACAGCCATATCAACAACAACAGGCACCACATCAGGCTCAAACTGCACATGGTAGAAAAGAAATTGAAGAATCAAAGAGAGCATGTATGGTTAATCAGGGCAAGGATTGTGGATTCAGTTGGGATAAATACATTCCAACAGACAGCAAAGTGTGTTTGGCAGATCAAGATGATGAAAAATTGCCTGAAGGTTTCAGTTGGGATAATTTTTGCCCAGACCAAGAATTCATGGCCAAAGAGATGTCCAAAGAGATGTCAAATGGTAAAGCCTTTATTGCTAATGCTTATGATGAGTATTGGGCTGCAAAATACAGAAAAGTCAGGGAAGCTGAACAGGAAAAATGGAGAAAAATTGAAGAAGAGGAAGAAGAAGAAGAAAGGTTAAAAGCTGAAGCTGAATCTGAGAAAAAGAAAAGAGCTGAGTTTTTCCAAGCGAAAAGAACAGTCAAAGATGTTCCTGAATTTGAAATCAAAGTTGATACTGAAGCAGTCAAAGTTCCTGAAAAGTGTTTGAATTGTGATTCTTTGATCATTCAAAACAACGAGCTGCTACATAACATAAAAAGATTGAAAGAATCTTATGATACTTTGAACAGAAAGATTAACAAGTACACTGATTCGAATAGTGAACAAGCCGTCGCATTGAATACACTCAAAGGAGCTTACATGAGACAGCTTGATGACGTCAACTATTACACAGAGAAGTGTGCTGAGCTGGAATTGAAGCTAGCAACACAAAAGATTGAAACTGAAAGAATTAACAATTTACTGAAAAGTTATTCATGTTCTACTTTTGTTGTTGACAGGATTTATCCGATCGTTGAAAGAATGAAGACGTTTGAGAGAGAGAAGACTTCAGAAGAAAAGAAGTCCGAGACAAAAGAAGATGATGAAGTGAAAATTTCTGGTGAGAAACCAAGTGTTGTCTATAACAAATGTCCACCCCCGGTCGAAAATGGATATTTGTCTCGAAATCCAAATTCCGAAAGAGTCGAAGAGGCTATTAACTTACAGTGGGAGTCTGTGTCGTCAGATAACTTACCAGAAAATATTGATGTCATGTTCACATCGTCCGATACTGATCATGAGTCCGAGTTGATTAAACGTGTGGTCGATCAGGTGTTAGACAAAGATGACATAGAGGAGTCAAAACCGGAGTCCAAATCCGAGTCAAAGTCTGGGTCCGATACGTCAAAGTCAAAAATCAAAAATGACAAACGGGTTTATGATAAGTAGCATATGCTTTGAAAGATTCTGACAAATTATATTCTGATGAGATTTTTCCAATAAGAAGTGTTAGAATTGAAATGATTAAAAAGGTTTTCAAAATTACAGAAATTAATATTTCTGAAATAAAAGATTTAAATCTTACTGGAAAACCTAAACAATACACTTCAAGAGATAAACAAAGAATTAACAAGAAAATGGGTTACAATTGTGGTTATAGTTTTCAAAAGAAACCAAACCATAATGGTAATGTCAAAAAGAAAGGTCTTGGATTTAATCAACCGAAAAATTATAAAAATGAAAAATTTTATAAACCAAAAACTGTGTTTGTTTCAGGAAAATCTTTAGATGGTGAGAAAGAGCAAGCATTCAGAAAGCAGACAAATCAAGAATTCCTTGCGAAGAAGCAAGATGAGATGAAGAAAAGTGTTATTCAGAAGAAGACTGAGACAAGAACCTGTTTTCAGTGCAAAACTGCTGGCCATATTGCTAGAAATTGTCCGAAAACATTCAAACCAAAACAGGAAGTCTCTGGTAAAATGAAAGAAAAAGTTGTTGAGAAAACTGAACTTAAAACCAGAAAATTTACAGGCTTTGAAAATTCAACCTTTGAGATTGGTGAATGTTCAAAGAATGTGGTAAAAAGAAAAGAAAATTTAAAAAATCAAAAATGGGTTGTTAAGGGTTCAGGAAACAGTTCTGGTGATGAATCTGATTCCACAAAATCAGAGGAGCCAAAAGTTGTTAAAGAAAAGATTGAGAAATCAGTTCCGAATGTGGATGATGTGAATTTTCCACCTCTGCGGGCTGAAAATTTTAAGAAGAAAGTTGGGAAAGTTGAAATTTCAAATCAATTTTATTCTGACAAGAAGAAATTTGATGTTGATAAAGCTTTCAACAGAAATGTGAAACACATTTTTGGAAAAATGGTCGATGGTAAGGTCAAAGGAGTGAAAGAATTCTATGCTTCCAAAAGGAATGTTCACAAGTCTGTTGAAAGTAAAGATGAAGAAGAGGTTGATACACCCAAGGAAGGTCAAGCTTGGGTGGATATATTTTTCAAAGAGTAAAAACCTAACTTGCCGGAGCTCCCAAGTTGGTAATCGTGGAGCATGAATCGGCATCATTCTTATGTTGATTGTTTGAAAATTGAAAAATTTTGGTAAGTCATACTGCAGGAATTGCCGGAACTCCCAGGTTGGTAAACGAGGAGTAGGAATCGGCATTTTGAGAATTTAACCCACATATATGGTAACTTACAAGTGGTATTGGTTGGTAAGCCATGTGGTTGAAAAATTGGTTGAAATAAGGTTTTTACCTACAAGTGGTAAAATCAAGGTCATTAGTTTGAACTTGATTAGACTATTCTTACAAGTGGTAAATCAGGGACATTAAGTTGTAACTGATTTTCTACAAGTGGTTGAGAAACAAAATGATGAGTTTATCCCCTAACCTACAAATGGTTAAAATCAATCAACAAAACTTATTTTCCGGAAAAACCATTTGATTAAAACAAACTTAAGTGTTTTGAAATCAATGGGAAAATAGTTTGTTGTGAGGGGGAGTTCTGATTGTTTATGCCAAGTGGATGGCGAGTTGAAGTGATTCGATATCAGTTGTCACGTTTACTTGTACAGTTTGTTTTCAAATTTCCTAAAATGTGTTTGCATTTTAGGGGAGTAAGAAATTTTAGAAAATCCAAAAACATTAGAAAATTTGAAAAAGACAAAAACATGATAAAATGAAAAATGAGTTTTGTGTCAAAGAAGAGGAAATGATAGTACATCAGTGGACTATCACAACATGCTAAAGAATTGGAAAGTCAAATGTGATAAACGATCTCACTGTGGATGTGTGAGTAGGTTTTTGCACATTTAGTAGATTGTGACGAGATATAAACCTAAATTTCAAACTTGCTTATATCGTGGGGAAACATCTCTCGGATATATGGGTAACCCCCGAAATCTTGTTTGAAAGGTCCCTCTTTCTGAGATACTAGGTCTTTATGCTCAGTGATATCTGGGGTATTATCCCGGGACTTCTGCTGAATGGAAATTCTGACCTAGTCCCCGGAGAATACTTTTTGCTTGCTTGAAAAATAGCGCCGCCCTCAGCAAATTGATGAAACAATAAAATTGATAATCATTGCTGTTGTAAAAAAAGATCCTCTAAAGGGGACACACTCAAAAGTTCAGTCATGATCTCTCTGCTGAACGGTAGTTCTGACCTGAGCTCTCATGATTCTTCATAATTTATAACCCCTTACAGATATCATCTGTGGTATACTCACCTATAAGACTGAATATTGGGATCTGGATACGGGAGTATATTCTGAGGTGGGACACGCGATTGAGTTTAAGTGCTTAAGACATTAATATCGTATCTCGAAACAGTTGAACTTTGTGTGAAAATTTAAGTGGACCAGTATACTGACAATCTAAGTGAATCGTTTAGAACTTAAAATGTCTAAAGCTTAACGGTGTTGGTGATTTGTCTCAAAAACTGATATGATCCTCTTACACGAACTCACAAAAATATTGTTTGTAAATATTTCTTTATTGCATTTCATTACAGTCAAAAATCCAAAAAGATTTTAGTGTGTTTTAGCATAAATTTTGAAAAATCCAAAAAGATTTTCGACAACTGATTTTGGAGAGCTGATTTTCAAAATTCCGAGTGCTAAACATGATGAACAAATGGTTTGGGTGAAAATATTTGAGAATTGTTGAAATGAAATGAGAAAAGGTTTGCAATAAAAACGTTATTCTTGCAAGTGGTAAATTAGATTTGAAAATCTTATCCACAAATGGTTATCAGAAAATTTATTTTTCGGTAGAGATTTGTGCAGGTTAGACAGGTTTTGATCCAGAGCAAGATGAAAGCCAGGTTATGATCTTGTGAATTCCATACTACGATCCCAGCCTAGTGAAAGGGGGAGTCTGAAGACATAGAGAGGGAGTCTGAAGATAGTAGAGCCAGATTCAGATCCTGAAGATTACAAGAAAGAGTAAGAGATTGATTGAGGATGCTTACAATGGAGAATTTTGAAGAAAGTGAACAGACTGATAAAGACTGAAGGTTTGACAATCAAAGACTCGACACTTAAGACTCGTCAACATCTGAGGGGGAGTCTGTTGGTGCACACATCTGTCGTCTTCGTCTTATATCGAGTCTCGAGTTCGTTGCGGTTCGGAACAAGGATTATGTCATCATCATTGATGATGACATCATAAGGATGACATCATCATATGCAACATCTCACGAAATACAAGGCACACATGAAGATAAAACAGAATGATTCGTTTGAAGATGTAACCGTGAGCTTGTCCGTTTGAGAGGGTTCCGTTTGAAATTGTAACCGTTTGAAGAGTGCCATGACACCTTCAAATGGAAGGGTCTTCCCTATAAATACCCTCATGTCCATTTCATTTGTAACTTTCCGGCTTGTGCAACGAAGTGCTGCCGAAGTGTTGTCAGGTTGTAAAACGTTACGAAATCAATCATACAACAGTTTAAAGAGTAAATCTAGCTGAATTGAACTCTACACGTCTGTTTCCGCCTTTCGTTTAGAGATAAACTCTTCTGATCGACTCGTTCGGGTCTGAAAACGATCCTACACCAAGAAACTCCGACGCTCACGCATTCCTATAGTGAAGGTTCACTGGGAAGGCAAACGCGGTGCCGAGTTCACTTGGGAACTCGAAAGTGATATGAAAGCTAAATATCCACATCACTTTGTTGCGCCTGCGCCTTAATTTCGGGACGAAATTCCCTAAAGTAGGGGAGGCTATAACAACCCGACTTTCCGAAGTCAAAGTCAAAGTACAAGTCAAAGTCAAAGTAAAAGTCAGGTTGTTATTCAGATCTGTCTTTTCTTGCTTAATTATTGCTTGTACTCTCGATATTCGATAATTAGTTTAGCCTTTTTCAGTAATCGATATATAAATTAACGCTATTTTGAACTACGATTTATTATTATGTGAAGTAACAATGCGATAAACGCAACTAAACGCTACTTTACTAAACGTTATCACATCGCTATCGACCAGGTGACTGTATTTGTAAGTTCAACAGTTAAACAATTTTCCAAAACTTCAAAGAATATCAGCTTTTCAATCGAATAGCCATCCGATCGAATGGCCATCCATCCGGATGACCATCCGATCGAATGACTTGAACTATACTACAACGAAAACTTCAAAAGTTCAATATTTTACAAATACACTTCCTCAATCACCAAATGGTCATCCGTCTGGATGACCATCCGTCCGGGCGGTCATCCGATCGAACCACCATCCGATCACTCATCTCACTCGACGTACTGTTTTCACGCTGTTCAACGCTTACACTATCGTTCTGTGATCAGGCTAATCCCCCACGCGCTCCCTTCAATCCAAGATTATGTTTATTTACTAAACACGAACTGTGAGTATTGTGACAACCCTCACAATTACAGGTACTGTACAAATTAATTAATTTCGATTATGTGCTTAATGACTGTGCTTGATTACAACTGACACCTTAAACTGCTTACTGATTTATGTTACATACATACATGTGCATCACTTTACATACAGTCGCTCCATTTATGTCATACAGACTCTTAGTGACAAACCTGATGCACAAAGCACAGTTAGCACAGTGAGCGGATAACTCAGACACGTGCTGACAATGCCAGCACATAGACAGACACTATATTGAGGCCAGTATGAGCCAGGGACAAAGTACTACACTAGTAGGGGTGTAGGGAAGTGAGGACCATAAGACTGTGTCACTAGGTGATAGTTTGAGTGCCGGAAAGTGCCTAAAACTCATTTTAAGTACGGAATTCTGCAATTTCAGCAACGATTCAGCTTTTAACATACTCGTATTATTCAGAAAATTGACTAAATGGTCCTGAACGCTTTCCTAAGTGTTGGAATTAATTTCGTTACAAAAAGATGCATAAAAGACACTATATGGTACAATTTAACACTTTAACGAAATGGTACTTAACCGAACAACCGGACATTACCCGGGGCACCAAATTTTGTCAAAAACATTATATTATTATTTTTTTACTAATAATGGTTCCAAAAATCCCAACAAACTATAGAAATATGTCATACACTTACTACTTTAGAAAATACCCTAAACCTTCTAAATAATCACCTACTTATAATAAAAAACTTACACTTAACCCCCCCCCCCCTCACCAATTTTCGGCCCACATATGGGACCCACCCTTAATCATTACAAGATCCTCCATAAAATATTCCTTCTATTGTGATTGGACCTCCATTATTTGCTACAATTGCCAAGAAATTTGAAATCATTACAAGTAGAAGAATCTTATCATTTCATAGACTTCACCATCTTCACCACCTCTCTCCCTCTCCCTCTCGGCTGCCCACATCCGCCACCACCACCATCACACCAACACTCACACATTTGATCCACTATCAAGTCCAAAACAGGTGCTAGAAGGAGTCTTGTGAAGCTTGGAGCTTGGAGTCTTGAAGAAACATCACACCTTGCACTCTCACGCCATCTTCATCATCATTCTTGTTCACAAGTTCATCCCTAGCCCTTGTGCTAGTTGTAAGTCTTCGATTTAACTCTTAAATCACTTCTACGTTGATTGTTCGAAAGATTGAAGTTAACGATTAACACAAGAACATAAAAGAGAATGAACTAGACAATGGACATAAACTTACATAAAATCTGGTTGGATTATGTTGGTATAAGCATGCATGTTGTTTGATCATTGATTTCTCGATAAACCCTGATGCGTGCGAAGTGTTACTTATTTTAGGTGTATATTTTAAGCCCTTTTTAACACTTATTTTAGCCAAGTTTTAAATTTATAAAACACGATATTTCACTAACACTAAACACACATATGGGCAAGTGCACCCATCGTTGAGTGTAGTATAGCGTTGGTAAGATACCGAGGTCGTCCAAGGACACAAGAGCTTTTAGTACCGGTTTATCCTCAACGTCTAACCAAAATAAAAGTTTAGAAAAATGTTTTAAACTAAGAAAATTAAAAACTAACTAAAATGCTGAAAATAAAAATAAAAGAAAAACAGATAGACAAGATGAATCACTTGGTTCCGACTCGTATCTAGTATAACCTTTGATTATTTCCGCACTTTTGCACATAATTAAGAGATTATCTTAGTTATTGTAGTAGGCCCGTCTTTTGAAGGTGACGTTACCCTCACCCCAGTAGTTTGAGTCAGCAGGGATACAATCCTAAAAGGGTGGATTATTGGAAGATAATGAATTAAGTTATTAATGCAGTATTGTGGTAGGCCCCGCTTTTGGCGGTGACGTTACCCTCGGCTAAGTAGTCTGAGTCAGCAGGGATACAGTCCTAAATAGCCGGGTTATAGTATTAATAGTAGTTAACTTATGAGGGGATCAAAGAGTTTGGACCCCCGCCATCCAATACCGTGAAGTATTGAAGGAGGTCCTACTAAATTTGACCCAGGTCCATTGCAGGACCTCTAAACGCTGAACAATGGCAAGACCTTTACCAAACCGTTCCCTTAACCCCCTACCAGGTAGCCAACATATCTCCATATAGACCGTGGAGATATGAATGGTGAAAATCCTTTATTTTATATAGACAGTAAAATAATGCCAAGACACCACGGACAAACGATAAGGAAAGATCACCTTCAACATAAGTAACTAGTTATTAAAGTCATTAATACAAAACCAAATAAAAAGTGCAAAAGATTAGAAATAAAAAGTATTATACTAGACACTTTGTCTTCACCAAGTGATGTAAGAGACTTAGGCAAACATGGCCTTGATTGTCAAGAACTCTTACGATCAATCTTGGATCCCGAGACGACTCACACACTCTACGATGGACAATGGATGATGGTGGTGGATGATGGTGTTGTGATGGTGGTGGGTGGTGGATGAAGTGTGAGAGAGGTGGTGTGCCAAGGGATGAGATGAAATGAATCCAAGCACTCCTATTTATAGGCTGAACAGAGAGCTGGGCACGGCCCCGTGTCCGCTGGGCACGGCCCCGTGTCCGTCTGACAATCTCTCTCCTCATTAATTGTAATTCGCAATTACAATAAATGCGCCTGCTGTACTTTCGACACGCCCCCGTGTCCGCTGAGCACGGCCCGTGGTGGGCAATAGAAGCTTCTATAGGTTTGTCTTTTCTGCTGCTTCTTGGGCACGGCCCCGTGCTGGCTGAGCACGGGGCGTGTTCAGTCTTCTGATTTCTCTATTTTGCTTTGAAAGGTGCCGTTGAGGGGTCGGGCAGTCCACTAATATTCCTTTTCTTGTATTTATGTTGGATTTAGCTGTCTTTTTGCTTTTTTGCGTTTTTGAGCTCATTTAATCCTGAAAATACAAAAGGAAGACAAAAACACTCTTTTTCCAATATTAGTACTTAAAAAGGGTTAGTTTTATGCCTAATTTGATGTAATTTATATGTTGCATTTTACATACATCAAACCCGTTGTTAGAACAATTGTTGATGCGTTTTAGTAACATTTACACTCTAAAAAGCATGCTGATTGGTATTTTCAGCCAACTTCAACAGGCTGTAACTGGATCTTTATAAATCAAAAAACGGATTTTCTGAAGCCTAAATTATGTATTTTCAAAAAACGGATCAAATGGCACTTGAATCGTAATTTTTCGAGGTTGTTTACTATTTTAAAGGACTATTCTTGGACAGCAGCTCAAGCTGTGTTTTTACTGCAGAAAAAGTGTGTTGTATTCGGAGTCATAACTTAAGAACTGAGTAGAATTAGCTCATGGAATTTTTACTGTAGATGGTCACTGTTGTCTCCGTAATTCTCCCACTAGAATTTTGTCAATCGGACTTACGATTAATTTTTAGTGAATTATTCCGTAGACTGCAGTCAGAAAGTAACAAATCTGATTGCAGTCCGGTAAATGAATTTCTATAAAATATTGGTAATGAACTGGACCCCGATATTTTTACACAATAGAAATTGGAATGTATATGACATTCTGTAAAAATTTGGGAATTTTTGGAGAAGGATAACTGTTTTATTAAAATGCTCGAAAACAGTCCAGTTTTGATTAATAAAGCTGAAATGACATAAGTAGTATATTGCATGTCAAATTGTCCGGTTGGATATGTGAGAACAATCTACGGGATATATGTTAAAGAAAATGATATGCCATTAAGCATGGACACCTCCATTTACAAAGGAGACCATGGCAAAATTTTCTGAAAATCCTAACACTTAATAAATATTTTCTAGACAAGTGGTTACTAGCATATTTTAGACTATGTTTTTCAAACATAAAACTCGCCATAATTTTTATAACGAAATACGGAGTATCGGAGGTTGGTTTTATACAGGAATATGGTTAAATATGTATTCTCTAAAATGGGACTTAAAAATATAATTCTAATACGAACAGACATATGTAAAATATCCCATCCTTGGGAAGGAAATACGAATACACAAGTATGAGAAGTATTATTACTAAAATATTGAAGACACTTTAAAACGTAACTCAAAGGCACTAATCAATACTAAGACAAGGCACGACCCGTTCGTCTAATAGACGTTAGACCATTGTAGCTAGTCGTGTTTGCTGAGGAGATTTGGGTTACGAGTACCGAAGACGCAATACAGTGAGTTCATGTCCCCCTTTTCTCTTAACTGTTTTCAGTTTTATACTTCGGGGGTGAAATACATGTTACAATTATTACAGACAATTATTTATATGGTATGGTTAGCTTAAGGAGGGTTTTTACTACGCGATCATATGAGTGGTGGGCATGACGCTTAAGGCCATTAATCCTCGTCGTAGGACCGAGGGACATTAGTGATAGATCTATTTGGGTGTAGCGAGCCCCACTCCTGAGTCCGCTGAGTGGAACATGAGGTGACTAAGTGCCCGACGCACAAATCCGCTAGGTTTGAGTCTTCCTGCATCATTTCACACATATCATTGGCTTTGCAACCCAATGGTGATCTCTTTTTCCTTAATGCTACATACCAGGGATTTTCATAAATACAGACACATTACAAGGGTTTATACATACTCACTTACACATGAACTCGCTCAACTTTTGTTGATTTTTCAAACTACATGTATTTCAGGGAATTAGTAAATGGATCTGGCGGGCGTTGGAGTTTTAAGCTGCGTTGTGAATAAAGATGTCATCCAAGTCATTAGGGCTTAGGAGACGTATCTTAATCCTGGACGAGATACGTGGTCCTAAACTCGGGTTTGTTTTAAAATCTTTGTTGAGTCTTTTTGAACTCCTTAAAACATGTTATGGTTTGTAACTTGAATTTGGTATCGACATTTCAGACAATTATGTTGTACTACTTTTAAACTTGAATTAATGGATGTACATCTACTGGTTTTATCATATAGTGTTGTTATGATCGTATGCAATGGTATTAAGAAGTCACACCAATAATCACGCTTCCGCAAAAGTCAGGGTGTGACAGCTTGGTATCAGAGCCTCGATCATAGTGAACTAGGATTCCTTCTCGAGTCTAGACTATGATCATCAGGGCTCTCACGAAAACGTTTTCAAACATTTTTACATTGCATACACAAAACGTCCAGATCCAGGAAACAAACATTTTTACCAACAAAAGGCACAAATACACATTTCAAAAATTTATGATTATAATTCAGTCTTAGAGACTGAGGGAGGATCAGTCTTAGAGACTGAGGGAGGATCAGTCTTAGAGACTAAGGGAGGATCAGTCTTAGAGACCAGGGAATTAGACTTAGAGACTGGGAGAAATTGAGTCTGAGCGACTAGGGAAATTGAGTCTGAGAGACGGGGAGGCTTAGTCTGAGAGACTAGGAAGGATAGTAGGTGATCGGAGTGTCGCGCTCCGGTCAAAGATAATATTTATATACCCAAATTACCCTTAACAGATAGTTAGTGGTAGTAAGGGGTCGAACCACGAAGAGTATGTGGTTTGCGTATGGATTTGATCGAATTATAAAAAGGTGTCACTCTTATGAAGCTTGCTATTTTGTTTTTATGTATTTTTGATTGATTGAAAGGATGTGGATTAAAACTACTAAAATGAAAGGATTGATTAACAACTAACGATCAACAAATTGCAAGCAATGAAATTGATTGTTTGAACAATATAGAGAAAACAAGGTTCACACCCGGTTCAGTAATTGAAATCCTAGGGTTTCTACACGTTTTAGGTTTGAATCAATTGCAAAGATGATTAACGGATTTAGTGTCGCGAGGCTTAGGTGCCAAAAGCTATCAACGTTATGAATAACGGACCACAATGCACTTTGTTACCAAGAACATGTAAACTCTAACCTAGACAAGGCATAATTGCACATAAACATTTCATAAAGTCAAATTTAATCTTCACTCGACAATTTATGAATTCAATACAAATGCAAGACAATTGTCATAAGCTTCAAAATCAAATAGTAAATTGTCACAAACTCAAACCAAGAACAATGTTTAAACCCTAGACTTACAATAACCTACACCGGGGTGAAACCTCCAAGAAAACTAGCCGCTCATGGTGAAAACGGCACGATCAATGGATGATGGAAGCTTGAATTGAATCATCTTGGAACTTGTAGAATGGTGAATGATGAAGGTTAGGGTTTAGGAAGAGTGATGATGGTGAGTGGATGAGTGGATTGATGGAACTAGGGTTTCGATTCAAGAAGATGATGTTGCAATCGTTCTTGATTCGGGTTGTAGGAATGATGGATGGTGGAATGGTAGGTGATGGATGATAAGAATTGGTTCCAATCTGTGTTTCAAACTCAAGATTCAAGTGTAACTCTCGAAATTGATTTCAAACATAACTTCTCATTCGTTCCTTAACCCCAAAACACAAAGTTCTCGCGCAGCAACATTGGAAGGTCGTCGCCGACGGCCTGATGCCCCGTCGGCGACGGTCCTTAGATATTGAATTGGTGCCGACGGGTTAACTCGCTGTCTACGGACATTCTGGCGACGGACATTTGTATCAGCCGTCGGTGACGACCCATATGGGCGTCGGCGACGGTGCCCGGAAGTTTGATTTTTTGTTTCTTCCATTTCTTGAGTCCGGTTGACCCGTTTCGCATCCCGATGGTTCCGTTTTCGCTCCGGTGACCCGTAAAACTCCCGAAAAGCTCCTTAAACTCTGCTAGACCTGCAAAACAAGTATCTAATCAAAAGTAGGTTATTCGAGATTAAAACTTGCGTAAAAACATCAAATTAAACAATTACAAGTACCGGTTTTCGACCACGTATCACATCCCCACACTTGTCTTTTGCTTGCCCTCAAGCAAATCTGTCTTTCACTTTCACGTGGGTCGAACAACGAATACACTCCCCATTCCCGAGATGAAGGTTAAGGTCCAATGTCATGCTAAAGTTCAAACTCTTTACAGTTTTCAATATATTTAACGGTAATGTGATTTCACTTGCACAAATGGTTACCCAAGATTAACCCGCCCGTGAAACCAATCAATTCATGCACATCCCTCACAATGTTCTCTCCACTCGGCTTGTAAATTAGCTAATGTTTATAATGTATTAGCATTTCGAAGAATATTCACTCAAAACCGATTAGAACACATACCCGCATAAGCTTGCAACTCAATCATTCTCCACCATTGATCACGAAAACTAAGCACAAGTCATAAGGTGTTTGTAAGGGTTGTAACGGGGCTAGGCTAAGGGTAGGAATTAGGATATTTTAAAGTGGCTAAGGCGATGAAAATTCGATTTTTATTACAAACCACTAACTTAAACAAAACTAAATATAAACATCAACTATGGGCAATAATCTTTCACCCTTTTATTCGACAACTACTAACACTTCTTTTTGTGTTTTTTTTTTTCAACAATTTTCCTTTCTTTTTCATAATATTTTCTGACTCTTTTTTTTTTTTAACATATATGCAAACAATCAAGAACAACTATACAAATACAATTCCTATAATCAAATTTCCATCACACGGGTTTAAAAGAAAAAGTTTAACGGTTATGGGCTATAGGGTGGTCAAACGAAAGGTTTAGGCTCAAAATGGGCGACTAGGGAATTTATTTGGGTAAGGATAGATAAATGGTTTTAAGAGAAAAGGTTTACCTAATGCCTTAATCATTCTCGTGCTTGTATTCGGTCTATAGTCTCAAACGTATCAAAAGTTGCAAGTTCTACAATATATGACTAATGGTCCACTCAAACAAAGGAACATAGGTATGTAATCTATGATATAAAAGTGGCTCAAAACCTCACATATCTAGAAAGGTATGGTATGTGAGATGCATAAACTGCTAGTTTCTTGGGCGGATTATTCCCAAATAACCACCCACTAAATACCCGTCATGCTATTAATTTGAACTTGACCATGCAAAAGACCAAATGGGTTGTGACATCCCTCGTTGACTTAGTTACTTGTGCTTTTAAGATCGCTTTTTAGACAAGATATTTTGAAAAAAAAAATTGAAATTTTCCCCCATCCCCACACTTGAGGTAAACATTGTCCTCAATGTGTAGTATTTAAATGAACGGGTCAAAATCTAAAATTTTTACTACTCCCCCATCCCCACACTTGAGGTACATATTGTCCTCAATGTGTAAGAACTAGAATATTGAACGCACAAGGGATGTGACACGGCTAATTCCCCCAAAATTTCACCCCGGAAAAAAAATAATATACAAAATACATTCCACTTATTCGCTAATTTGATGTGTTTAGAATTATACACATCATATGCATCAAATTATCCATATTTTGGAACAATTGTGTGCGTTTCTCCTTTGTATTTGGTACTGAATCGATAAAATCATGAATCTGCAGGAATCAGTGAAATATCTGTGGATTACGCGAGGAAACGGTAAAGGATCGACGAAGGAAACAATACTTGGGGAAACGTGTCACGGAAAACGAAGAAATTGCCTTTGAAGAAGCCTTACGGACCTCAACATTGTGAATGTTGAGGTCCTCAAGAACTCTTACGGACCTCAACATTCACAATGTTGAGGTCCTCAAGCACTCTTACGGACCTCAACATTCACAATGTTGAGGTCCGTAAGGACCTGTCGGCAAAGACTTTCTGGTCGCGAAATGGAGCAGTTGAAGAAGATTAGTTGGAGACCCTTACGGACCTCAACACTCACAATGTTGAGGTCCGTAAGCTAGCAATCTGGCCTAATTTTTGAGCCTATAAAAGGGCCTCACTTGCAACTTCGAAAATACACCTTCAATAACTCGGAAACACACTTCTAAAGGCTGTAATCAGTCAATTCTAAGCAGCTTGGAGCGATCTTGAAGCACCTCGGAGCTCTCGGGAGTCGTGGAAGCTTTCGGTTCGAGTCTTAAGCGATCCGGGTTCGGTAATCTTTCATTTTTAGTTTTTATCTTGTCTTGTATAATGTTTTTAATTACTTTCAGATTTTGTCCAGTTGTAATGTTTAATATTATGTGTAGCTAAACTTTGAAACTATCTAGGTTATGATGAACACTTGTTAATATGTAATTTTTACCTGGTATTGTGTGATTATGGTTTGTTCTTGTTAAGTAAATAATTTGAGTTATATGTTTTGGTGTTTATGCATATTTAAACTTGGTTTACACTTTGATCATTTGTTTCACATAAATTCCGGTGAATGTATTTTCATAAAAAGAATTATGTCGATATTCAAGTCCTAAACGGGTTGGGTAATCTTATGGTGGATTGTGAAATAAACCATAGAACTAATGATCAAGAATTAATCCGGTTTTAATGTTCTACTATTTTTAGCGTTGTAAGGTATAAAAATATTAATAGATCGAGTTTAGTGTATTGCTAAGATTGTGTTTTGTGAGAAACCAGCTTTTAGTTAAATTGTCGCTAACTTGTCTATTAAACCAAATCAAGTTTTCTTAAATTACTTTAGACTTACAACCGAGAGGAAGTCAGTCTTTCCAAGTACTTTTCTAGAACACTAGATAACTGTAAAGAAGTCTACTAGATCGGTAATCAAAATAAACCTTTCAAGTCACATAGTTGACTTCCCGAGAATGATTGGGAATCCTACGTCGTCTTTAAAGGTTTAATATCTAAAGATCCCGGTTTCATATCACACAATTACCCGGTAGAAAGCATGTTATTAACAAGTGGGATTCTAACCTAGATAGTCCTTTATTATTATTAAATCTTTGTCGTAAACTGTTTTAGTTCACTTTTATTAATTAGTTTTTAATTAATTTATTTTTCGAGCAAAACCCCCCTTTCGAATTAAAATACAAAAATATTTATTGTTGTGTAAATTTTAGTATAAACAAATTATTTAACGTAATTCAACAGTGTCCCTTGGGTTCGATACTCGGACTTGCATCAGCTATACTGCACTGATCGGTACACTGCCGGATGTGTGGTTTAGGTTTAGATCAAGTCTAAGTTTATAAATTTAAAGCTTAGAGTGTCTAGTTTAAGGTTATTTTTAAAGTTTGTCTTTTTGTACATTATTTGTAAAAATGTGTTTTTCGTGTCGGACATGTAGTAACTGGAAGGGTTAAGTACCGTTAAGTTGGGAACTCCTGTCTAGGCTGGCATTCGTACAAATCCAATTATAAGGACCCGTTGCCTACCTGGGGACAATCCCAATGAGAGTACCGATACCTATTAGGCCAAAGCATGTCCAAAAGTTTACATTTTTTGTAGTTTTTATTTAACCACTTTAGCACACATCAAAGTTTTTGGCGCCGTTGCCGGGGAAACTTTGCAATTGCGTTAATTATTTGGTTTGTATTTTTTATTATTTGAGTCATAGGAATCTAAAATTCATTAGTGTATTTTAAAATTTTATTACAATTTTTATTTCCAGTTTTTATTTAACCCTTAGTTAAATTGTGTTTACTTGTTTATTTCAAATTCCTAGTTTAAATTTCATTAGTTTATGTGACATACACGCTCACGAGGACCACCTGAGTTTGAGCCACAAGACGATCCTGAACTTTTATTCTTTCACCGTACCAACAATCAGGAAGGAGAATCGGGTAACACAAGCGAATTCCAAGTTTTTGAAAATCCTTACTTTGAATCCGAAACAACCACAGAGACCGATTCTTTCGAAATTTCACGTTCTTCGAGTCCAGAAACCAAAGCTCAAATGGCTAACCGCACTGTTTACCAACAAGCCACAACCGGTTTCACCGGTCAAGCTTCACCCATCACCCTTCCCGAAATCACCAATGAAAGATCTTGGCAAATCCCATCCTACATCATGACAGCTATCACTAACTCTTGCCAATTTCATGGCCGTGACGTTGAAGATGCACCCGCTCACATAAACTGTATCACCAGTCTTTGTACCACCTATTCTATCGAAGGTGTAAACCTTGAAGCCCGTTACCTTCAAGTCTTTCCATTTTCTCTCGCTGGACGCGCAACCATCTGGTTCGATTCGCAGCCAGCAGGAACTTTCACCACCTGGGCAGGTCTTCGAGACGCCTTTTTAGCTAAGTATTACCCACCAGCCAAAGCATCCCGACTTCGCGATCAGATTCATTCATTCCGGATGGAACCTGATGAACCTTATCATCTTGCCTGGGAGAGATTTCAAACTTTACTTGCTCGTTGTTCACAGCACGGATTGTCAGATTGGGCACTTGTAGAGAAATTCTACAATGGTCTCACCCCAGAAATCAAATCCCGGTTTGACACTTCGGCTGGAGGACAACTTATGGGAAAGAAGACAGTTGCCGACTGTAACGATCTTTTTGAGAGTTTTGCCCATTCTGATATGGATTATAGCGCTGCCAGCAGAAAATCAATTCCTGTAACTACCACCTCTTCGACCACTCGAGGGGTGAACCAAGTTGGCTTAGATTCATCGGTAGCTGCTGTTCTAGATCGGATGGAGAAGACTTTCATAAGAGAGCTTGATGAAATCAAGAAAAAGGTCGATAGATGTGAAGTATGCAGAGGAGGGCACGATACTGGAGATTGTCCAACACTCACCCTAGAACAAGTTGAGTTTATAGCAGGTCAAAACCGTGGTCCCACCAACCCATTCAACAACATCTCATTCAATAACAACTCTAATTGGCGTAGTAATTACCGTTCGTCTGGAAATCCTCCTGGATTTTCTTCCGGTCAATATCAAAGTCGAGGACCAGGTTTCTATTCTAATAGTAACTCAAGTCAAGGGAATCAATTCGGAAATTCAAACCAAGGAGGTCAATTCGGAATTTCAAGTTCGGGTAATCAATTTGCTACAGGGAGTTCATCACAAGAAGGTCAAGCTAATGGAAAAGGTCCAGAATCGAATCTGGGAAGAATTGAGGAGATGTTTTCTCAATTAATGGCGAAAGATCAAGTTACTCAGAAAACTCTAAACGAACTTACTAACTTCGCTAGAAATCAAGACCAAATTAACAAAAATCAAGAACTTCATAACAAAAATCAACAATCTTCTCTCTTAGATCTTCAGAGACAATTAGGTGATATCTCTAAACAACTACACCAGAAACCTCCTGGTCAATTCTCGGGAAACACCTACCAGAATCCAGCTAATCAATCAGCTAAAGCTATTACTACTCGTAGTGGCAGGATTCTAGGAGAGGTTGCTCGAGAGAAACCAGAGACAGAGAATGAAGATGAGGTAGATGAAGAGATTATAATGGAAACTCCCGGTAAGGTACAAGAGAAACCAGATCCAGCAAGTACCGCACAAACCGGAGAGCCCCAAGCTGAAGAAAAGGCAGAAAAACAAGTAGGAGTTAAGCCATCCCCTTTGGTTGATCATTCACGTGTTCCATATCCTGCTCGCCTTAAGCAACAACAATATGCTAAGGAATATGGTCACTTTCTAGAGATCTTTAAGCAATTAAAGATAAATCTTCCGTTCATCGAAGCACTTCAGACCATGCCTAAATATGCCAAATTTCTCAAGGACCTTCTTAAGAGAAAAGACAGGTTAGGTGAGCTTTCAAACATTCCATTGACTGGAGGTTGTTCCGCGGTAGTCTTGAATAAGCTACCTGAGAAATTGACCGACCCAGGCACTTTCACCATTCCGTGCTTTTTCGGAGGTTCCATTGCTCCAGCTCATGTGTTGGCCGATTTAGGTGCGAGCATTAATTTGATGCCATTTTCACTCTACGAGAGGCTAGGTCTAGGAGAGCTTACACCCACACGCATGTCACTGTCGTTAGCCGATCGTTCGATAAAATATCCTAGGGGGATTGTAGAAAATCTGTTAGTCAAAGTCGATAAATTCGTATTCCCCGTTGACTTCGTTGTCCTTGACATGGAAGCTGATGAAAAAGTTCCAATCATTCTAGGTCGTCCTTTCCTTCGAACCGCCAAGGCAGTCATCGATGTCTTCGACGGTAAAATCTCACTTCGTGCAGGTGACGAGATTGTCACATTCGAGATAGAAAGAGCCATGCAACATCCCAGAGATATTGATAATGATGATCCATGCCATTCCGTTTACTTTCTAGATTCCTTCATTTCGTGCGTTGACCATTGTTTTAATTACATTAGTGGAGCGATCTAGTTGAAGATGAGAATGAAGAAGAGGATGAGATAGAAGAAAATGATCCGGAGCCGATTCCGGAATCATTGGAGCTATGTGAGATCAAGGAAGAGAATGAGAGAAAACCCATAGAGTCACCTCTAGAGCTCAAAGTCCTTCCTTCCCACCTAGAGTACGTTTTCTTAGGAGATGAGTCAAGTTTGCCCGTCATCATATCATCTAAGTTGACAGAGGATGAGAGAAGAAAGTTGATTGAGGTGCTACGAGAGCACAAAGATGCCATAGCATGGAAGTTGTCCGATATCAAGGGAATCAGTCCCACTTTTTGCACACACAGGATTCTCATGGAGGATGAATTCAAACCGGTAGTACAACCTCAAAGGCGTTTAAATCCTAACATGAAAGAGGTGATTAGGAAAGAGGTAATTAAGTTGATGGAGGCTGGGCTAATTTATCCTATTTCTGATTCCGCATGGGTTAGTCCGACCCAAGTCGTTCCTAAGAAAGGAGGGATGACTGTTGTGATGAATGAGAAAAATGAGCTTATACCTTCCCGTACTGTCACTAGTTGGCGAGTGTGTATCGATTACCGCAAGCTTAACGATGCCACTCGAAAAGACCACTTTCCACTCCCGTTCATCGATCAAATGCTCGAACGCCTTGCAGGGCAGCAGTTCTACTGCTTTCTCGATGGTTTTTCCGGATATTTCCAAATTCCAATCGCACCGGAAGACCAAGAGAAAACCACTTTCACTTGTCCATACGGCACATATGCGTATCGACGCATGCCTTTTGGATTATGCAATGCACCGGCGACTTTTCAACGGTGTATGGTTGCCATCTTTCAAGGCATGGTTGAGAGGTCCATGGAGGTGTTCATGGACGATTTTTCGGTGTATGGCGACTCTTTTGAGCAGTGTTTAGCAAATCTGGAGGAGATGATGAAGAGATGTATTGAAACAAAGCTGATGCTGAATTGGGAAAAGTGTCACTTCATGGTGACAGAAGGAATTGTGCTAGGACACAAAATTTCGAGAGCCGGTATGGAAGTTGATAAAGCAAAGATAGATACCATCAGTAGGTTTCCTCCACCGACAAATGTGAAGTCAGTTCGCAGTTTCCTTGGTCATGCGGGCTTTTACAGACGTTTCATTAAGGATTTTTCGAAAATCACGCGCCCCATAACACGTCTCCTTGAAAAAGACGTATCCTTTGTCTTTGACAAGGAATGCCTAAAAGCCTTTGACTTTTTGAAGGAAAAACTTGAAAGTGCACCCATTCTTATCTCACCCGACTGGAGCTTACCTTTTGAACTCATGTGCGATGCTAGTGATTATGCTGTAGGAGCAGTTTTGGGTCAGAGAATCGAAAAGCACTTTCATCCGATCTACTACGTGAGCAAAACTCTTAATGATGCACAAGAGAATTATACCACCACTGAAAAAGAGCTTCTCGCCGTAGTATTCGCATTCGACAAGTTTCGTTCATATCTCGTTCTATCCAAAACCGTCGTTTTCACTGACCATGCAGCCTTGCGTTATCTTTTCAAAAAGAAAGACGCAAAACCCCGTCTCATACGGTGGATTCTACTCCTTTCTGAATTCGACATAGAAATCAAAGACAAGAAGGGAGCAGAAAACACGGCCGCAGATCATTTATCACGATTGGAGGATCCTGAGAGAGAGGAGATTCGAGAGGAAGCAATTGGTGATAAATTCCCTCATGAGCATATAGATTTCATTACAGTTGAAAAAGAGGGTATGCCATGGTTCACAGATTTGGCAAATTACCTGGCAAGAGGGGTGGTGTTGAAATGTATGACCACCCAACAAAAGAAGAAGTTCTTTCGGGATGCGAGGAGGTACATTTGGGATGATCCCTATCTTTTCAGGATAGGAGGAGACAAGATTTTGAGAAGATGTGTGAGTAAGGAAAAAGGTTTAGGGATTCTGAGGCATGTACATGAAGGATTAACAGGAGGTCACCATGGTCCACACACTACCGCAAAAAAGGTCTTTGATTGTGGTTTTTATTGGCCTTCGGTAGTGAAGGATGCGATAGAGTTTGTGAGGACATGTGATCGTGGCCAACGTACTGGCAATATCTCAACCAAGGATGAGATGCCCCAAAACCCAATTCAAATTGTTGAAATCTTCGATGTTTGGGGCATTGACATCATGGGACCATTTCCCTCATCTAGAGGAAATCGATACATACTTGTGGCAATAGACTACGTTTCAAAGTGGGTGGAGGCACAAGCTCTTCCCACAAACGATGCCCGAGTAGTGGTTAAATTCCTCAAGAAACTCTTCACGCGATTCGGTACTCCTCGTGCTCTTATAAGTGACTGTGGCACTCATTTCTGCAACGCAATCATGGAAAAGACATTAGCTCGTTACGGTGTCACTCATCGCTTCTCCACTGCCTACCATCCCCAAACTAGTGGGCAAGTCGAGAATGCGAATCGAGGAGTGAAACGAATCCTAGAGAAAACAGTAGGGAAAAGCAGGAAAGATTGGTCAGAAAAGCTTGACGATGCATTGTGGGCATTTCGAACCGCCTACAAAACACCCCTAGGCACCACACCATTCATGATTGTCTATGGCAAGGCTTGCCATCTTCCCGTTGAGTTAGAGCACCGAGCACTTTGGGCTCTCAAAACTGTTAATCTCGACTTAACGGAGGCCGCCAAGAGACGATACTTCCAAATCCATGAATTGGAAGCCTTGAGAGACGCCGCGTATGAAAGATCTTGGAATATCAAGGAAAAGACAAAGGCGTTGCATGACAGGAAGCTTAAGGGGTTGAAGGAATTCAAAACAGGCGATAAAGTGTTTTTATACAATTCACGTTTAAAACTGTTTGCAGGAAAGCTGAAATCAAAGTGGACAGGACCGTATGTTGTGAACGGAGTTTTTCCATACGGGACAATTGAGTTGAAGAATGAAGCAGACGGAAGCACTTGGAAGGTGAATGGACATAGGTTGAAACATTACCTAGGGGGACCAATTAACACCACCGAGACGGAGGTAACTCGTTTCTATGTCCCACCAATCGCCATCGTTTAGAATCTTGAGTGAAAACTCAAGATTAGGGTAGATAGATAGTTAATGTGTGTTTCAAGTTATTGTTTAGGAGTCTAATTTAGTATTATTTGAGTCATTTTTTTAGGTATTACTTGGATTTTTTGCTTGTTTTTGTATATGCAGGTTTGAATCATACCACCCGTACTCAATCTCCATTCGGGTGATTTCGGAACTGCTGACAAATTCAACAACATCTCCAAGCATGTGATCTAAATTTAAAATGCATCCGTTTGATTTTAATTTGCTTTGTTGCTTAGAATTTGCAAAACCAGGGTTACCTGTAGATCTTAGGGAGAAAATCTTTCTCCTAAGCGCTGAGGTAAGGAAAGAATGGCATCGACAAGACCAGACGCCCCCATTTTGTGGAACATCCAAAAGTGCAATGAAAGAAGAGCAAAACGCTACGAGAGATGCATGGGATGTGGAAATTGGGCGCACACAGGAAGATGTAAACGAAGTCCTACTGAATCCCAAGGTGAGTACATACAACTAATGAGGGTGGGCGCTATTAGGCTTGATGCTGAACGGTCCATTAGAGTTGGGAGTTATGTACACTATCGGGTTAAGGAAGACATCGCACACATTTTCGAAAAAAACTGGTCTTGATAAACAGACGTTACGAAAATCCCTTGGTTTGTGAATAATTTTTAGTGGCGAGTTTTTGTATATAAAACTTATTTTTGTATATATTTTCCATAAAAAAATTAATAATAATTTTTAATAGCTACGGATCAAAAGATCAGACAGGGTCAGGCTGAGATCAGGCAGACACAGACAGAGATAAGGGGGATGCTTCAGAGCATCATAGATCATTTTCAGGTTCCCCCTCCACATGATCAGCCTCCAGCACCGTAGACTATCTTTATTGTTTGTATTATACTTATTACATTTTGGTGTGTATTTACATTTGCATTTTGGTTTGACTTTAGTGTGATTGATGATGTTTATTATGTTTATTTCCTATGATGCGTTTATTTACAATGTTGCAAGCGCCGCAAAACAGGCATCGAGGCAGAATTCATATATAATGTGGCATTGCAACACGACATATCGCAACAAATCAGGGAAGTAACATTCTAAATTTCAGTGTGCATTTTGTATTACATTTTCAGTGTGCAACATATTTTCTTATTTTCACACATTGAGGACAATGTGTCTTTCAAGTGTGGGGATGAGGGAATATTATATTATAATATTATATAAAAAAAATAATAATGTTTTATACTTGTCCCAGTCCTTTAAACACATATAAAACATGAACATTTTTCAAAAACGTATGTCGAAAAGCAATTTAAATGTTGAACTTACGAAACCAAAAACACATGTTTCTTTAAGTTGCGGGATAGTAGATTGATTAATTCAAGTTTTTCGTGAAATAATTTTTTTTTACGAGATACCTAAGATAATAGATCGAACTGGAAAGTAAATTGATTATGCAATGCCAAAATCCATAACCCTTGTTCCACATGACGGTAAGATTTGAGCCTATAAGTGTTTCTTACATAAACACTACTTTCGTTTCATGTGTGTTTACCGACGTGTTGCATTACTTTAGAACTTGTACGTTTTGATACATTTCGAGACCTTTGGTTTAGACTTTGATACAAATTTGCCAAGAGACATTAGGATCACCTTTTCTGTAAAAATTCACCATTTTCCTTTAGACACCACTTTGAACCTGAAACCTTCTGTTGTTACCCAAATTAAACCGGAACGTATAATATTGTGATATTATTGTTATCTTTGTTGAAAAAAAACTAGAGAAAAAGAAAAAGAAAAATAGAATAAAGTATGGTCAAATGACCAAATTGTTGTTAATTCTTATTTCGTGTTTTTCCGGTTTATTGTAAAATTTCCTGTTAGCCACTTTCACCCAAATAAACAACCTACCTTTTACCCTTGCCTACCCATTTTCCTCTTTATTTGTATCAATTTCTAACAATTAGGTGGAGATCTGATTGACGTACAAGCTTATAATAATCATGCTTCACAGTTCGGTTTTTGAGAGTTCACTTGAAATTACATATATATTAACCGAGAGATGAGTGAATTTCGTGAGGGGTGTTGATATTGCATAAATTGATTACTTGAAGGTAAGAAAGTTTGATTAGGTAGGCTCGGTTTCTCGTTTCATTCTCTTGAATTGTCAACCTTTTGAACATTGTAAGTCTTGGGAAACATCTGTGTTTATTGATTTTGTAGTTCACATTTTAATTTGTTCAAGGCTTGCGTTTTTGTAAAGCGTTTACGTGGGACATCTTGTTTAGGATTTTGCTTAGGGACAAGAAAATGTTTAAGTGTGAGGATATTTGATGTGTTTAGAATTATACACATCATATGCATCAAATTATCCATATTTTGGAACAATTGTGTGCGTTTCTCCTTTGTATTTGGTACTGAATCGATAAAATCATGAATATGCAGGAATCGGTGAAATATCTATGGATTACGCGAGGAAACGGTAAAGGATCGACGAAGGAAACAATACTTGGGGAAACGTGTCACGGAAAACGAAGAAATTGCCTTTGAAGAAGCCTTACGGACCTCAACATTGTGAATGTTGAGGTCCTCAAGCACTCTTACGGACCTCAACATTCACAATGTTGAGGTCCTCAAGCACTCTTACGGACATCAACATCCACAATGTTGAGGTCCGTAAGGACCTGTCGGCAAAGACTTTCTGGTCGCGAAATGGAGCAGTTGAAGAAGATTAGTTGGAGACCCTTACGGACCTCAACACTCACAATGTTGAGGTCCGTAAGCTAGCAATCTGGCCTAATTTTTGAGCCTATAAAAGGGCCTCACTTGCAACTTCAATAATACACCTTCAATAACTCGGAAACACACTTCTAAAGGTTGTAATCAGTCAGTTCTAAGCAGCTTGGAGCGATCTTGAAGCACCTCGGAGCTCTCGGGAGTCGTGGAAGCTTTCGGTTCGAGTCTTAAGCGATCCGGGTTCGGTAATCTTTCATTTTTAGTTTTTATCTTGTCTTGTATAATGTTTTTAATTACTTTCAGATTTTGTCCAGTTGTAATGTTTAATATTATGTGTAGCTAAACTTTGAAACTATCTATGTTATGATGAACACTTGTTAATATGTAATTTTTACCGGGTATTGTGTGATTATGGTTTGTTCTTGTTAAGTAAATAATTTGAGTTATATGTTTTGGGGTTTATGCATATTTAAACTTGGTTTACACTTTGATCATTTGTTTCACATAAATTCCGGTGAATGTATTTTCATAAAAAGAATTATGTCGATATTCAAGTCCTAAACGGGTTGGGTAATCTTATGGTGGATTGTGAAATAAACCATAGAACTAATGATCAAGAATTAATCCGGTTTTAATGTTCTACTATTTTTAGCGCTGTAAGGTATAAAAATATTAATAGATCGAGTTTAGTGTATTGCTAAGATTGTGTTTTGTGAGAAACCAGCTTTTAGTTAAATTGTCGCTAACTTGTCTATTAAACCAAATCAAGTTTTCTTAAATTACTTTAGACTTACAACCGAGAGGAAGTCAGTCTTTCCAAGTACTTTTCTAGAACACTAGATAACTGTAAAGAAGTCTAGTAGATCGGTAATCAAAATAAACCTTTCAAGTCACATAGTTGACTTCCCGAGAATGATTGGGAATCCTACGTCGTCTTTAAAGGTTTAATATCTAAAGATCCCGGTTTCATATCACACAACTACCCGGTAGAAGGCATGTTATTAACAAGTGGGATTCTAACCTAGATAGTCCTTTATTATTATTAAATTTTTGTCGTAAACTGTTTAAGTTCACTTTTATTAATTAGTTTTTAATTAATTTATTTTTCGAGCAAAACCCCCCTTTCAAATTAAAATACAAAAATACAAAAATATTTATTGTTGTGTAAATTTTAGTATAAACAAATTATTTAACGTAATTCAACAGTGTCCCTTGGGTTCGATACTCGGACTTGCATCAGCTATACTGCACTGATCGGTACACTGCCGGATGTGTGGTTTAGGTTTAGATCAAGTCTAAGTTTATAAATTTAAAGCTTAGAGTGTCTAGTTTAAGGTTATTTTTAAAGTTTGTCTTTTTGTACATTATTTGTAAAAATGTGTTTTTCGTGTCGGACATGTAGTAACTGGAAGGGTTAAGTACCGTTAAGTTGAGAACTCCTGTCTAGGCTGGCATTCGTACAAATCCAATTATAAGGACCCGTTGCCTACCTGGGGACAATCCCAATGAGAGTACCGATACCTATTAGGCCAAAGCATGTCCAAAAGTTTACATTTTTTGTAGTTTTTATTTAACCACCTTAGCACACATCAGTAAACATTGTCCTCAATGTGTAGTATTTAAATGAACGGGTCAAAATCTAAAATTTTTACTACTCCCCCATCCCCACACTTGAGGTACATATTGTCCTCAATGTGTAAGAACTAGAATATTGAACGCACAAGGGATGTGACACGGCTAATTCCCCCAAAATTTCACCCCGGAAAAAAAATAATATACAAAATACATTCCACTTATTCGCTAATCTAAAGATCAAAAGTAAAAAAGAAACGTATGCACCTGGTTTCTTTTGAGCTCATTCTTCGTATGCTCTTCTCCTCTTCATGAAAGCGGTTGTCCCACGAACCCAATGTACCTACAAATCTTAACCCTTGTGTAGAAGCATGCTTCTCACAACTATTAAAATTTGTTAGTTAACTAGTTCTACCACTTTTATGAAAACATTACCAAGCTATACGTTATTTCACTTTGATTTATGTGGAAAATAATTTACAACAACAATAAACCTAACTCACTTTCGTAGGAATCACGGTTGCATTTAGCTTATGCAACAAGCCCTTTTAAACCCCCCAATAGCTTGGGAGGACGAGAGGTCTCGTGAGGGTTATATAGGAAACACACCCACAACGTTCATTTAACTAGGCGAAAATAAATAATACAGAATAGAAATAACGAAAACAAAATAATATACAACAACAACACAAACATACCTTGCCTCTACCGCTGATATCTCTCATTAGGGTTCACTGGCGGGTTTGGCTGGTATTGATAACCAGTGAGGGCCTCAAACATCTCCCTATAGTTATCGAGTGGACTTTGCTCCCCTTAAGGCGGCGGTTGGTAAGGAATCGGGATGAAGCTAGAGCCGACTGCCTCGGGCCAATGAGGGGTGGGATCGGATGGGCCTTGTGGACGAGGAAGTTTGGGGTAATCGGTCCACCCCGAGTGTTCAGCGTATGGGAGACCGGCTTGATAATCCCTTTGATGGCGCTCTTGATCATGGAGCACCTTGGTGTTATTAATCACCATTTGGTTAGAAAAAGCCAACGCTCCCCATCGACGTTGGTCCAATTCCCTTTGTGCGTTTTGGCGCCTAGCCTCCTCTTCTTCCCATGCTCTTCTGTGGGCCCTTTCTTCCTCTTGCAACTGTAACAAGCGTTCCATTTGAGATTGTTGTAACGCTTGTTGCAGTTGTTGTTCTTCCATCTGTTTCTCCACCCTCTCGCGAAAGGATGCTTGAAAACCCCATTGCTCTTGTGAATACGCCCCTTGCGCTTCTTCCCATTCTCTCCTGCTCTCATGGTATTCTCTTGCTTCACCAATGCCGGCCGACACATTATCGTAAACCGCTTGTTTCCCACGGGTCCACAACCGGTATGACGGTATCTTCCTTTGGTTCACAAAGTCTACCACATTGGCAGAAATCTCCCGATGCTTCCTCCTATACCTTTGCCTCGGTGCTTTATCCCGAATCTCGTTTGTCTTCTTTATCTCCTTGATATCATGGTGAGATTCTTTTATATTGTTTTGAGATTCTTTTTGCATATTCAACAAAGCATCCATTTTGGCACTCAAATCATCGCCACCAGTTTGATTGTTCGACCCACTTCCATTACCGCCTTGATTGTTGTAATTCCTTTGGTACCCACCTTGGTAATTATTGTCCCTACCTTGGTACCCTTGGTTGTAATTTCGTTGATAACCTCCTTGGTTACCACCTTGACGGTTTTGATATGATGACCCGCTTTGACCTCCTTGGTTACCCGATTGAAAATTTGGGTTCATTTGATTTGAAGCGTTACCGTACCGGAAATTGGGGTGATTTCTCAACCCCGGATGGTAAGTGTTGGAGTTCATATCGTATTGTTTCCTATCTCCATACACTTGGTTGACTTCTTCGGTGTAGCCACTCGACCCCGTTGGACATTGCTCGGTTGTATGCCCAATATCTCCACATTCTTCACAAACCGCAAACTGAACCGCATTTACCTCTTTCTTCTTCAGACGAGCCATTTCCCGCTCTAAAGAAGAGATTTGATCCTTGGAATCAAGATCGGGAAGTGACCGGGAAATTGGATGTTTCTTTGCTCTATCGGCCGATTCTTTTTCTTTAGACCGCTTGCTCATTCTTTCCAAGAATTCCCAATCGTCGTCTTCGTGATTGCTCAAGAGTGTTCCATTGCTTGTTGACTCAAGACGATTCCAAGTTGTGTCATCCAAACCCCGTATAAAACATTTCACCAACTCCCACTTTTCTATTTGGTGATGTGGGCATCTCCGCATCATTTCTTTGAATCGAGTGAATGCTTCATGCAATGGTTCGCCCGATAATTGGCGGAAAGACCTAATTTCATCACGAGCATCGTCGGTCTTTGCCATTGAATAATACTCATCTAGAAAAGCTTGTTGCATTTCTCCCCATGTGCGAATGCTATTGGCTAGAAGTGTAAGGAACCATTGCTTCGCTTTGTCTTTCAATGAAAATTGGAACAAACGCAGTTTGACCTCCTCTAGTGCGAAGTTATGCCCCCCGATAGTGCTGCAAATGGAAGAAAACTATGTCAAATGTGTGTACGGTTCGTCGTTAGACCTTCCATTAAAATGAGGAAGTATGTTGATGTAATGTGGTTTACAATCAAACATCCTCCTCTCACAAACGATTGGTGAGTCGTTCTCAGTGACAACCGGCCTAAAACGATCATTCACTCCCCGTGGAGGTCGTTGACGACGATGGGGACCGTGAACTTCTTGATCGACCGGTCTTCTATTATCCCGTCTTTCACCTCTCCGATCATCTCTTCTATTATCCCTTGGGTTACCACCTCCCATGAAACGAGGAATCCGGTTAGGGTTTGCATTGTTGTTGTTGTTATAAAACCCATCATTCCGGTTCCGTTGGTCATTGTTTTGTGGTTGACGGTTGTTCCCATAACCATCATTTCTTCCACCTCCGTAACCGTATTCGTCATCCCCAACGTAATTGGCATTTTGGTAGCCAAATTCCTCATCATCATACCTTCTAGCGTTGTAGACGTTTCCCCTATTCACGTAGCCCCAATCTTCATCACCGTTAACCCGATCATCATAGTACCCCCCATCGTCCGAATTTTTCGTATGAATGCTTACATGTTCCGGCGATTGGTAACCGGGAACACTAAACGGCTCATCATCGGGGATGGTGTTCCTTAAATCGTCTATGTTGAAGAATGGATCTTCATTCGCGGGATTGCCACGATCTCGGTTGCCTCGGCGGTCAGAATTAACATTTCGGTCATCAAGGTTTAAGGGTAAGGAATTGTGTCGATGAAGGTTTTGCTGTTGGGGTGTTCTTTGGGTGTTATTGGGATTTTGGTTTTGAAACGGTGGTGTGGGTGGTCCATGGTTGTTGTTATCCCCCAGTCTCTCTTGAGGTAAAGGTTGAACATTTGGGGCGGGATTGAAGTTGCTTCGGCATTGGATTTGGTTTAGGTTTTGGTTTTGGTTGAAGTTTTGGTTAGAGTTTTGATTCGCCATTGAATCGGTTTCAATGGATGGTGTATGTTGTGGTGTGTTGGTTGTTTGATTAGAAGCAAGTGTTGCTTCTAACCGGCTTGCTAGATTTCTCCTTGCGACTCTTTCGATTTCCGGTTCGTAGACTAAAGGTGAAGTCCTCCCGGAGTTTCGCGTATGCATACACTACCTGTAACCTGCACAAGTAACACACCCGCGTAACAAGGAAAAAGACAAAGTGCAAAAAGAAACTAAACAACTTAAACAGGTAATCACGAAAATTCAAACAATAATCCAAACACAAAACACAAAGGTAATCACGAAAATTCAAAGGCACTAATCAATACTAAGACAAGGCACGACCCGTTCGTCTAATAGACGTTAGACCATTGTAGGTAGTCGTGTTTGCTGAGGAGATTTGGGTTATGAGTACCGAAGACGCAATACAGTGAGTTCATGTCCCCCTTTTCTCTTAATTGTTTTCAGTTTTATAATTCGGGGGTGAAATACATGTTACAATTATTACAGACAATTATTTATATGGTATGGTTAGCTTAAGGAGGGTTTTTACTACGCGATCATGTTAGTGTTGGGCATGACACATAAGGCCATTAATCCTCATCGTAGGACCGAGGGACATTAGTGATAGATCAATTTGGGTGTAGCGAGCCCCACTCCTGAGTCCGCTGAGTGGACCATGACGTGACTAAGTGCCCGACGCACAAATCCGCTAGGTTTGAGTCTTCCTGCATCATTTCACACATATCATTGGCTTTGCAACCCAATGGTGATCTCTTTTTCCTTAATGCTACATACCAGGGATTTTCATAAATACAGACACATTACAAGGGTTTATACATACTCACTTACACATGAACTCGCTCAACTTTTGTTGATTTTTCAAACTACATGTATTTCAGGGAATTAGTAAATGGATCTGGCGGGCGTTGGAGTTTTAAGCTGCGTTGTGAATAAAGATGTCATCCAAGTCAATAGGGCTTAGGAGACGTATCTTAATCCTGGACGAGATACGTGGTCCTAAACTCGGGTTTGTTTTAAAATCTTTGTTGAGTCTTTTTGAACTCCTTAAAACATGTTATGGTTTGTAACTTGAATTTGGTATCGACATTTCAGACAATTATGTTGTACTACTTTTAAACATGAATTAATGGATGTACATCTACTGGTTTTATCATATAGTGTTGTTATGATCGTATGCAATGGTATTAAGAAGTCACACCAATAATCACGCTTCCGCAAAAGTCAGGGTGTGACAGCTTGGTATCAGAGCCTCGATCATAGCGAACTAGGATTCCTTCTCGAGTCTAGACTATGATCATCAGGGCTCTCACGAAAACGTTTTCAAACATTTTTACATTGAATACATAAAACGTCCAGATCCAGGAAACAAACATTTTTACCAACAAAAGGCACAAATACACATTTCAAAAATTTATGATTATAATTCAGTCTTAGAGACTGAGGGAGGATCAGTCTTAGAGACTGAGGGAGGATCAGTCTTAGAGACTGAGGGAGGATCAGTCTTAGAGACCAGGGAATTAGACTTAGAGACTGGGAGAAATTGAGTCTGAGCGACTAGGGAAATTGAGTCTGAGAGACTGGGAGGCTTAGTCTGAGAGACTAGGAAGGATAGTAGGTGATCGGAGTGTCGCGCTCCGGTCAAAGATAATATTTATATACCCAAATTACCCTTAACAGAGAGTTAGTGGTAGTAAGGGGTCGAACCACGAAGAGTATGTGGTTTGCGTATAGATTTGATCGAATTATAAAAAGGTGTCACTCTTATGAAGCTTGCTATTTTGTTTTTATGTATTTTTGATTGATTGAAAGGATGTGGATTAAAACTACTAAAATGAAAGGATTGATTAACAACTAACGATCAACAAATTGCAACCAATGAAATTGATTGTTTGAACAATATACAGAAAACAAGGTTCACACCCGGTTCAGTAATTGAAATCCTAGGGTTTCTACACGTTTTAGGTTTGAATCAATTGCAAAGATGATTAACGGATTTAGTGTCGCGAGGCTTAGGTGCCAAAAGCTATCAACGTTATGAATAACGGACCACAATGCACTTTGTTACCAAGAACATGTAAACGCTAACCTAGACAAGGCATAATTGCACATAAACATTTCATAAAGTCAAATTTAATCTTCACTCGACAATTTATGAATTCAATACAAATGCAAGACAATTGTCATAAGCTTCAAAATCAAATAGCAAATTGTCACAAACTCAAACCAAGAACAATGTTTAAACCCTAGACTTACAATAACCTACACCGGGGTGAAACCTCCAAGAAAACTAGCCGCTCATGGTGAAAACGGCACGATCAACGGATGATGGAAGCTTGAATTGAATCATCTTGGAACTTGTAGAATGGTGAATGATGAAGGTTAGGGTTTAGGATGAGTGATGATGGTGAGTGGATGAGTGGATTGATGGATTGATGGAACTAGGGTTTCGATTCAAGAAGATGATGTTGCTATCGTTCTTGATTCGGGTTGTAGGAATGATGGATGGTGGAATGGTAGGTGATGGATGATAAGAATTGGCTCCAATCTGTGTTTCAAACTCAAGATTCAAGTGTAACTCTCGAAATTGATTTCAAACATAACTTCTCATTCGTTCCTTAACCCCAAAACACAAAGTTCTCGCGCAGCAACATTGGAAGGTCGTCGCCGACGGCCTGATGCCCCGTCGGCGACGGTCCTTAGATATTGAATTGGTGCCGACGGGTTAACTCGCTGTCTACGGACATTCTGGCGACGGACATTTGTATCAGCCGTCGGCGATGACCCATATGGGCGTCGGCGACGGTGCCCGGAAGTTTGATTTTCTGTTTCTTCCATTTCTTGAGTCCGGTTGACCCGTTTCGCATCCCGACGGTTCCGTTTTCGCTCCGGTGACCCGTAAAACTCCCGAAAAGCTCCTTAAACTCTGCTAGACCTTCAAAAAAAGTATCTAATCAAAAGTACGCTATTCGAGATTAAAACTTGCGTAAAAACATCAAATTAAACAAATATAAGTACCGGTTTTCGACCACGTATCAGTAGGTTTCATGAAGAATAAAGTGAATACATGACAAATTATCTTGTTCGCATACACTAATTGTTAATACTTACTATGGATATACATGCTATGACTATTATGTACCGGCACACATGTCACTCTATTTAGAAAGCAAGTTATCAGACATTGATAACCCTACGGCCACCGCCATGGATAAGGAGACTGCATCTGCGCTAGTGATATTTACGGCAGACACTGAGAGTGATCCTGAGATGCTGACCAAGGACGAGGACGACTTCCAACAGTCCGCGCTACCAGATTCTGGTGATACTTTACCCTTGTTGATGGCTCCTTTGACAAGAATCCTTCTGACACTCTTGTTTCGGTCCATGACCACTTCATCACTGGTCATCCCGATGGTGAGCACACTATGACCCCGATCCTCGATGATGCGTCTCCTATGGACTTTCCTGCCGAAGGTTGGCTACGCGACGAGAAATTAATGATGACGTAGACATATTTGTTGACGGTCCTTCTGCTGAAGCCTATGGTGATAGAAAGATAGACGAGAACGTTGTTACTAATTTCACTTCTCAAGGCCCCTGTTAACAGGCCACCCTCTGATTCTAGCGTATATTCGATTTCAGACTCCCTTGAGTCTGTGACATTTACAGCCTTATAGACGGCCTGGTCACATCTTTCTACTACTAACACAGACGACGACGCCTTTATGACTGCTGCACTAACACCTGCTCGAGGCACCACACCGTTACACGACCCAGGGCCTGCTCCTGAGTTAGCTTCTGCACCTTTTGGGACTGCTTGATGTTGCACCTACTGATCCTGCACCCTTACTTGATCATGACCCTATTTCTTTTGACTTACCAGATAATGCATCCCTTATACCCGACCCAGTACCTGCACCTAATGACCTTCTTATCAGTTGAGACGTTTGCACCTGCACCTTCACCCGCTGATGTTGCTCTTGTGAAGACCGACGTCCATTGCGCCAAGATGCCTAACGCTTTCCTTCAAGATATACCCGCACCCGCGTAACGATCCCATCGGCTACAGCAACATTTTCTACGACCTCACAGACCGCACCATTTGCTACTTTCACCCATACGGCAATGGATGAGCCATTTTGATGGTTCTTATCATACACTACGCTAATGTTAGATCCTCACATAATGGAGGCCACACACGAGATGAGTTGCTCTTGTAACATGAGCTACAGTTTGAGGATATGAGTCACAGAGTGTTGGAGCTTGAGCTAACACCACATTCAGTAACTTCAAATGCCAAACATTACATAACTGAAAACATGATGTAAGTATTTACATCACAAGACAGCATATTGTCTGAAAAATTTATGTAAGACACCAAGTCCTCCACCCTGTTTATTGCCAGCATACTTTGATCCTCCACATTTATCAAGGTTCCTTTTTGCGCTCTCAACCGTTACTATTACACCATTCCCAGGATTCTGATGCTCATTTCTTTACTATCGAGCGGCAGAGCAGATAATTACTTCGACGTATACACAAGCCCAAGGAGGAAGTCCACGCATGTTAACAAGTTTACTTTTCTTTCCTCCTCCACCTCAGACACTGGTATAGTGATTTCTGAATTATGCGGATTACATTGCTTTCAAGTAAAGACACTAATGATAAGCCGGGTTTGTGGAGACTTTTAAAGACCACTTCAGACTATGTGATTTTGATACACTAATACATTTAATGGACAAGGGTAGGGTGACCCTGTGTCCCTATTGATGTGATACATTTTGGAAGGCAATACAATTGTGGTCAAGGAATAATGAGGGCCCAATCATTATAAAACATGCGACAATACTTTATGGCCAATGACCAACGAAACTCCGTCGCTATGTCTCCGTTAAGCACGTTATTAATCTATATGTGTGTACAATAATTATAACGCTATGTGCTTGCTTACTATGCTCTCATTAAACATAATTACCAAATTTCTTGGTTATACTATGATTATACTATTGCTTGATTGGTTGGTATGATAACCTAATATGTGTGTGTACATACGATCTCTAAACAACTATATGCACTCCCCGAACGAATGAGACCTGACCTAACCAATCTTCTTCTCAGAAGATGTCGATACAAGGGAACGTCGATACCAACAACCCTCTTCCGACAGCAGCAGAGTCAGAACTGCAAGGGAGCATCTCGCAAGCCATCGCACAACTCGAGGTCCTTCGCTCCGAACACGGCGGAGGTACCTCAGGAAATAACCCACCCAGCGGCTGCACCTACGAGCAGTTCTTGAACCACAAACCTTGAGAATTCGACGGCACTGGGGGTGCCTTAGCATTTGTGCGTTGGGTGGAGAAGACGAATTATGTCTTACGATTGAGCAAATGCGCCCCAGAACATCAAGTTACGTACATAGCGGGGCTATTTGTATATGGGGCTCTGTCATGGTGGAACCTTCAAATTCAGGCAATGGGCGAGGCCGCTGCGTATGCTATGACGTGGGACGAACTGAAGGAACTAATGCGCAAAAGATATTGCTCTAGGGCGGAAGTCCAGAAGTTGGAAACTGAATTGTGGAACTTGAGAATGGAAGGTCCAAAGATAGCTGAATATGTGCAGAGATTTGGCGAGTTATCAAGTTGCATCGCGTTTGGTGGAACCAGAATCTAGGAAGATCGAACTTTTCATCGGGGGACTAGCACCGCAGATTCTAAGCCTGGTAACAACATCTAAGCCTTCAACAATTATCGAAGCAATCGACATAAGCGTGGCGCTCACTGAAGAAGCGATTAGACAAGGAAAATTTTCCACTCCAGAAGAGAAAAACGAGGCTCCTGTAGAGTCATCTGGGGATAACAAGAGAAAACTCGTGAATTTCAAGAAGGTTACTCGGGTAAGTAACGAGAAGAAGGCCAAAAAGGGAAAGGATTACAAAGGTATCCTACCTAAGTGCGACAATTGTTTACGTTATCATGTCGGGCGATGTAAATACGGAAAATGTGATAACTGTGGCAAGAGGGGGCATCCCAAGGAAACTTGTAGGCAAGGTACTGAAAGTAGAAATGGGGGCCAAGATGGTAGTGAGAATCACGGAGAAAACAATGACAACGACAACTATCAAGGAAGGATGAGTGACAAACAAAAACGTGCTCAAGGTTGCCTTAACTGTGGAAGCAAAAAGCATTTCCGAAGATACTGCCCTAAGAAGAATCAGGCACAAGGATAAAAGCTCAGTAGCAGAGCTAGGGGAGCACACCAGGAATCCATGCGTGGATATCGGTACGCCTCATAATAGTCAACATGATGCATCTGTGCTACTTGTTATTATTACAAATTTAGCTTCAGAGTTTGAAAGTGTACATGGTTTAGTAGTAAGTAAGTAGATAATCCGCACTCGAAAGAACTAACTAATGGGAAGCTAGTGGAAGCCAACGCAGTAACTAGAGACGACAAGATAGAACCCGGAGGGCATCAGTTTACGGTTACTCTACTACCAATTGGGTTGGGAGGCTTCAACGAGGTAATTGGGATGGATTAATTTCCAAGTGATCAAGTGGAGATTGATGTCCGCACCCCGATGGCGAATAAAGGAACGATCGTGACTCATGAAACAGGATACGCCCCTACAAATTACAAATTGCCGGAGGGCACGAAAGCTGTTGCGTAAAGGATGAGTTGTTTCTTGGATCATGTCGGGGACAAGGGAGCCGAAGAACCAAAACTCGAAGATGTTCCTGTGATAAGGAATATCCTGAAAGTTCTTCCCGAAGACTTACCAGAATTATCTCCTCAACAATTAGTCGAATCTCGCATCGATCTTATTCCAGGCACTGCGCTTGTAGTCGCTGCACCTTAGCGACTTACACCTTCGGAGATGCAAGGATTGGCAGTGTAACCTCAGAGGTGGATGGAGAAGGAAGATAACAGACCAAAATTCCTTTTGGGCAACCCCCTTTTCTGCTTGTCAATAAGAAGGACGATAGCTTTCATACAAACATCAAACAACCCGGATACGGATGAGCTAACCCACGAGAGTCGATAACTCTTGATAAGGATCAACAAATTTCTTACTAAACTGACTATGAGGATTGAACTACTATTTCACAAATGATCGACGATCGAATGTCATTAGCTGTAAATTCAGGAATAAAGTATACCGGGGAGATTCTGGGACAATAATTTGTTTCTAAACATACACAAAAAATGGTGTTTCCTACACTATGCACAAACAGAGTTACACAGAATACGAAACCTTGGGGATTTAGAAAGCTTATGCTTAGGACCTTTGGGAACCCAGGTCCAAACTCGTAAAAGTTGTTACCTAGGGACCACACTTGTTAACACAAGCAAACACCATTAACCTGACATACATACTATTTCAGTTAACCCAAACAGAAAGTACTTAAACTTCTCTTGTCGAAACCTTCACTTTTGCTTCTAGCAAGTAGATGTTTGCATCTCTACTCCCCTAATGGTAGTTGCATCACGTTGATTTTCTTCGCTGAGAGCGAACACTCAATTACTTCGAATACTTGGTCGTTTCTCCATTTTAGTAAACACTCATTATTTCAAAACTCACATGTTACGCATGCACCATCTGCTACGCATGCGATTTCATTTCAAACGCTTCATTGAAGTTCAAATATTTTGTTGCTAAATCTAAATTTCTGGTTTGTGATTCGGATGACATACATTATTGTAATTGTTGGCTCTTTTACTATCAAGTCAACACACTCTCTTGAAACTTCTTTTGTTTCAAATTACATTCATGGTTTATTTTTGTTACCATGCCGAGATTTCCTTTGATTGATACTGATGCGTGTGAAGTGTGTATGTGAGTTTAAGTATATTTTAAGCCCCTTTTACACTTTTATTAGCCAAGTTTTAAATTTATAAAACACGATATTTACTAACACTAAACACACATATGGGCAAGTGCACCCATCGTTGGCGTAGTATAGTGTTCGTAAGATACCAAGGTCGTCCAAGGACACAAGAGCTTTTAGTACCGGTTTATCCTCAACGTCTAATCAAATCAAAAGTTTAGAAAAAGGTTTTTAAACTAAAAATAAAAATAAAAACTAACTAAAATGCTGAAAATAAAAATAAAAGAAAAACAGATAGACAAGATGAATCACTTGGTTCCGACTCGTATCTAGTGTAACCTTTGATTATTTCCGCACTTTTGCACATAATTAAGAGATTATCTTAGTTATTGTATTAGGCCCCTCTTTTGAAGGTGACGTTACCCTCACCCCAGTAGTTTGAGTCAGCAAGGATACAATCCTAAAAGGGTAGATTATTGGAAGATAATTAATTAAGTTATTAATGCAGTATTATGGTAGGCCCCTCTTTTGGAGGTGAGGTTACCCTCGACTAAGTAGTCTGAGTCAGCAGGGATACAGTCCTAAATAGCCGGGTTATAGTATTAATAGTAGTTAACTTATGAGGGGATCAAAGAGTTTGGACCCCCGCCATCCAATACCGTTAAGTATTGAAGGAGGTCCTACTAAATTTGACCCAGGTCCATTGCAGGACCTCTAAACGTTGAACAATGGCAAGACCTTTACCAAACCGTTCCATTAACCCCCGACCAGGTAGCCAACATACCTCCATATAGACCGTGGAGATATGAATGGTGAAAATCTTTTATTTTATATAGACAGTAAAATAATGCCAAGACACCACGGAAAAACGATAAAGAAAGATCACCTTCAACATAAGAAACTAGTTATTAAAGTCATTAATACAAAACCAATTAAAAAGTGCGAAAAGATTAGAAATAAAAAGTATTACACTAGACACTTTGTCTTCACCAAGTGATGTAAGAGACTTAGGCAAACATGGCCTTGATTGTCAAGAACTCTTACGATCAATCTTGGATCCCGAGACGACTCACACACTCTATGATGGACAATGGATGATGGTGGTGGATGATGGTGTTATGGTGGTGGTGGGTGGTGGGTGAAGTGTGAGAGAGGTGGTGTGCCAAGGGATGGTTTGAGCTCTAGCCAAGCACTCCTATTTATAGGCTGAACAGAAGCTCGGGCACGGCCCCGTGTCCAGTGGGCACGGCCCCGTGTCCACATCCTTCTCTATCTTCATTTAATGCAGCTTTGTCTTATTAGTTGACCACGCCCCCGTGTCCGCTGAGCACGACCCCGTGTGCAGAATAATCTTTGTACTATGAAGATTTGCCTAGATTGTGCGAATCTTATAGTTGACCACGGCCCCGTGTCCGCTGAGCACGGCCCCGTGGTGGGAAATAGAAGCTTCTACCACTTTGTCTTTTCTACTGACACTTGGGCACGCCCCCGTGCTGGCTGAGCACGGGGCGTGTTCAGTCTTCTGTTATCTTGTTTTGCTTGGGAAGATGCTGTCGTGGGGTCGGGCATGTCACGTCTTGTTCCTTTTCTTGTATTTATGTTAGATTTTGATGTCTTTTTGTTTTTTTTGTTAATTTGAGCTCATTTAATCCTGAAAATACAAAAGGAAGACAAAAGCACACTTTTTCCAACATTAGTACTAAAAAATGGTTAGTTTTATGCCACAATTGATGTAATTTATATGTTGCATTTTGCACACATCAATACATACGTTTATTGTTGGGTGACACTGAAACTAAGTTCAATTGCTTGAACCTATCCATTTCACATATTCAATTTAAGACGCCGTATGATGTGTTGAGAGCATCATATTCAAACATTTTGCAAGGGTTCTTTTGTTTCGAGTCGTAGTGGACTTGGTTGGTCTACGACCCCACCAAATCATTTGTTGATTTCGATACCTTACGATGATACTTTCACGGGATTGAAGCTTGCGCTAATTTGGTTACTTACT
>JARYGA010052457.1:0-29313 GCA_030545235.1 Helianthus tuberosus | reverse complement strand
AGAAAATCCATCCCTAACAATGGTGTTTTTAAACAATGCTGGTCTGTACTTGAACAATAGTATTTAGGTTTAAGGATCACAGATCCTTGGGACAATAGGTAGGATGATAGCTGGTGGACGGATCCTCTGTTTGGGGGATGAAGCCACTATTATCCTGCCATCTTTATTTCCTGCACTTTAGACTTTGTTAATATGGACACCCTTTACCTACCCCAGCGGACGGGCCACGTATTGCTGATAGATGCTTGGGGTAGGTAATTTTGACAACTTTTGGCTATCTTGTGTTGTTCATTCTGTGTCTATTTACCTTTCAATTATTATTGCATATTCCTTTAAACTTACAAGTTAATAATGAAAGTATAAAAATTAGTTTATGTCAAAAAGTTTAGGATATGATCAAGGATCAAATATCCTATAATTGAAAAGTTTAAAAAGTGAGATAATTTTAGGATCACATATCCTGTTGTCAAAGACCAAGGGCAACATAGACAAATCAAGAATAAAATTAGAGTAAATAAATATCATACCAGAGAATCCAAGTTAGGATCCTAAATTCTTAATACTTACAATCATGATAACCAAAAAATAAACCCTTGTACGGAGTTAGGATCCAGGATCCTTAACTGTTTAGCTTTAGAAACCTGAAATAAGACATAACTTGGGACTAAGCCAACTGCAAAAAAGGAAGAGTTGGTTTCTGGGGACAAGCCCAACAATCTGGGGACAAGCCTAATAAACTGGGGACAAGCCCAAAAAAGTGGGGACAAGCCCAAAAAACTGGGGACAAGCCCAAAGGATCTTGTGTAAACTGGAGTATGGCCCTTACTAGCGACTATCCAAACTTAGTGACATGAAAATACCAAAACCTTAGCTAACGTTAAAACGTTAGAAACCTTAGGAACGGATGTATGGTACCTCTACCATTATACTTAGGATCCTGAATACAGCCAGTACAATGAAATTGTCAGCCCCTAAACCAGGTACTGGTCCCATTGCCTTTAACTGCATCAGGATAATCGTGCACTAATGGCGAAGGTAGTAGATACCTTAAACTTGGGACAAGCCCAATAATTGGGGATAAACCCATAAAACTGGGGACTAGCCCAAAAACTTAGGATACTTCTATGGAAACTTGATCCTCTGTCAATGATGCATGAACTTCTGCAAAACTCAGAATTTTAGTGAAGAAGGATAAAGGATCCTGGATCCTTTTCCTTGTAAACAAATAAACCAGAGAAATCAAGCAGCACCTAGTAATCGAATCACTAGTAAATAAATTGACACCTCAATCGGGAGATCGGATAGAATGAGCTCTTGTAAACCAAATGAGTGTTGGAACTCATGTGATATGGTTTAACAAAGTCTACATTGTAGATCGGAACCTAACCTAAGTGCTTTCGACCCATTGCGACCCATTAAGGTAGCTTATGCTACTTTAACGCGTCGTTCACGCAAAGTGCATTCGAGACGTCTAACTAGTCCTATGACAAGTATTATATGCCTAAATATGTTGCATAATCGATTAAGTGACAAAAGTTTATGTTACATATGCTTAATTACCAATTATGCATGGAAAGGGCATTTTGGTAATTTACCTAAGGCATATAAACTACCTATCATACAACTAATTAAACCTAAGTGACCATTAGGTATAACCTCAGAAGGTTATTCCCTATGCAACTATGGTCACTAAACATGCTTGGTCGGATTCTAATGATCGACCAAACGGGTCGAGTTCGAAAGTCTAAGCGGGTGTTTAGTCCGCTTGACTTACGACTCTACACAAGCACTAAACTAAAAGTGATGAGCTAAACATGCTAAAACATGTTTAGTTAAGTTAGAAAACATGTTTTGGTATCAAAACAAACAGTTTTGATACCTTAAAGTGGTTTGGTTACAAAATACGCAAGAATACGAATTTGGCCGAAACTACGACACGTCACTACACCTAAACAACGTGGTAATCAGTAGGTATAGTCACTAGGGACTATAACCATCATGATTACGCTCACGTTGCGAAGTTCAAACGAACTTCGTATTGACCATAAGCTGGTTCAATGCAGAAAGTCAAACACAGTTTGACTTTCACGCTAAAAACGCGTAAAAGAACGAAAGAGGACTTACAAAAGGTCCAAGAATGGAGCTTTGATTCCAAGTATTCTCAGGTATGAAGTGAAAATCACCTAAACTTAGAGAAATTTCAGAATCAAAGGTGTGAGTTTGAGAGTGAAGTGGGTGTTGCTATTTATAGAGAATCAAGAACCGTTAAGATCGTTCCTCGATAAACGAGCATCAATTTGGACCGTACACATATGGCTCATGGTTTTGGGATACTAGGGGTGCCCCAAAACCCGCAAACGGTATTGAAAATGTTACAAAATAGCCCCTAAACTTCAAGTGAAATGCTGAAAATGGACCTGCAAGTGCAAAAATGGAGTTTCTGCCCATATCAGTTGCTCGCACTACGCGATGTCCAAGACAGATAGTGGTGGCACAGCGCCACCAGGTGCCAGCTCCAAGAAAGTTTCAAATAATGACAGTTTTGGTCCCTTCACATGTTTAAGGCGTTTTTCGATGCGTTTAAACCCCGTCAACCTCATTTCAAGGCTCTAAAATGAAGTTAAAGTATAGGGAACATGAAACATGCTCAAAAACATCTCGAATGTCGGTTCGTTTGGTCGTACGGTTGCGTTGTTCGGTTAAATACAACGGAAGTCGTAACGAACGCAAAAACGATCCAAATTAAGCGACGAATGGAATTTTATCAAGCCAATCACTAAAATAAAATATTTTAATTACTACATAAATTTTTGGATGTTCGGATATATTCAGAACGTGAGATATGCGCGAAAATGCAAACTTGTGCACTTTTTGACGCTTTTAGTCCCTATTGATCAATAAAGTTTATTTTATCATACCGAACCCCTCAAATCCTATTTCTAAGCTATGTAAAGGATATTTAGGGTATGTTTAACTTATGATCAAGTTCCGGAATGTTCGTTACTATACAAATCGGTATAGTTTCGTAGTTTGACACAAATAGTCCCTGCGATCGAACAAACTTGATTTCAACACACCAAACCATCCAAAGCTTATTTCTAAGTTATGTGGAGGTTATTTAAGGTATGTTAAGCCTATGTCACTATTCTGGAGTGTTTTTCGCGTTATACTGATTGCGTTTACGCACCAGTTTGCGTATAACCTTCCAGAAAGCGATTTAAAGCTTGAAATTGGAATCGAATTAAATTGTAAAATCATCAAACACATATACACACATAATAACACCAAAACACATATAATAACACCAAGGTAGATTTTTTTATTAATAATCAACATTGTTTTACATTGTACATCGATTACAGAACACAGTTGTCACAGTCTCCCCTACTTTAGGAAATTTCGTCCCGAAATTTTATTTAGAGGAAACTTGTGAAAACAAATGCGGATATTTTGTCTTCATCTGGTCCTCACGTTCCCAAGTAAACTCTGGGCCATGTTTGGATTCCCAACGAACCTTGACCAATTGAATCCCTTAGTTCTTCAACTGTTTGACTGCACGATCCGTTATTTCCACAGGTTTCTCGACAAAGTGCATCGTTTCATCGATTTGGATTTCTTCGAGAGGAATATGAAGATCAGCATCAGCTAAACACTTTCGCAAATTGGACACGTGAAAAGTTGGATGAATATTTCCAAGCTCTGGAGGTAGCTCTAGTCGAAAGGCAACCTTTCCAATTCTTTCAACAATCTTAAATGGTCGAACATATCGTGGTGCAAGTTTTCCTTTCTTCCCAAATCTCACCACTCCCTTCCAAGGTGACACCTTGAGTAGGACACGGTCTCTGACTTGAAATTCTAAAGGCTTGCGTCGCATATCCACGTAACTCTTTCGACGGCTTCGAGCTGTCACAAGATTATCGTGAATATTCTTGATTTTGTCTGTTGTTTCTAGAATGAGCTCAGGTCCAGTAAGCTGAGCTTCACCGATCTCATTCCAACAGACAGGTGAACGACATTTTTGACCGTAGAGAGCTTCGAATGGTGCCATATTAATACTAGCATGATAACAATTGTTTTAAGAGAACTCGATCATTGGAAGATGAGAATCCCAATTACCACCAAAGTCTATCACGCATGCTCTAAGCATATCCTCCAAAGTTTGAATCGTTCTCTCAGATTGTCCATCTGTTTGGGGATGATAAGCAGTGCTTAGATTTAGTTGGGTTCCCAAAGCAGATTGCATGGTCTTACAAAAATGAGATGAAAATCGAGCATCACGATCAGAAATGATATCCAAAGGAACACCATGTCGAGATACTATCTCATCAACATAAATGTTTGCAAGTTTATCAGCAGATAGATCCTAGCGAATCGAAATTAAATGAGCTGACTTCGTTAATCGATCGATAACAACCCATATGTTTTGGTCAAAAATCACACAAGGATAATGCAACCAAATCTGATTTTGTGAGGTATGATGCTTGGTTAATTGTATGAACAACAAGTATATGAAATCAACGATGAACACCGAGATTTATACGAGGAAAAAGCCCTTGATCTTTAGAAGATCTCCAGCATAAAAAACCTCGGGTGATGGAAACTACCGATCACCAAATATATTGCTGAAACAATAGTGATCCTTGTACAACTTCGGAAGAAAACAAGCTCAATACAATGAATTTCTAGTGTAAGTGTGTGTTTTTGCTAAGTGTTTGCAGAGAATTCGAGTGTTATGTGTTTTTGTTGTGGTGTGTACGACTTATGCCTTTTTTGAGCTCGTTTTCCCCTTAAAATGATAAGAAAAATCAACTAACTAACTTCCTGAAAAAGGTGGAAGTCAACCATGACCACCACTAACGGTTATTTCTTCAATATGCACGTGCCTAAAAGCATATTCCACGAGATTCCAGCAAAGAAGTGGTCCACTACGTCCATTACCTACATTTACACATTAAAAACGTGCAAAACATAAGTTCTGTTAAGGATCCTGGATCCTCGGACTCGTGATCCTCAGACTCGTGATCCTCAGACTCGTGATCCTCAGACTCTGGATCCTCAGACTCTCTGCATCAGCCATTAAGCATCCGTGATCCATGCCTAGTCTCAGGATAGATGATCCTTAGCATAAAATTCATGCCCTAACAATTGCCCCCAATATGGCAGTTGTGATAAGGATTCACAGCTGTCATATTTCCGTCAGAAGCGGACTAGCCATTGCTGCTGGTAACTAGTTGTTACACTGCCTGTCGTCACTGATAAGACCTGCTATAATCATCATTGCAGAATATAGAGTTAGAGATAACTCCTCAAGTGCCTTTACAGATCAGAAGATCCATCCGTTCGTGGAGAATGAATCCTTCTACACAGTTTGCTATTAACCTTCATGCACTTTAATTTCTGCATAGACACTTTAACTGTTAGATAGCCTTATCCGGCCTGGGTGGATGGTCCACGATTTTGCTGGTGAAATCCAGGCCAGATGATTTTGATACATAATGAATAGGTAATAACATTAAACTTTTTTAGCTACATCTATAGTTGTTTCTTCCCTTTTTATTTTTCATTTATGCTTTCTATTTTCAAAAATATCATCACCAAACAACTGGAAAGTTATTGAAAATCTGATGATAATGTAAAACTTTTAACAGAAAACTTGAAGTGTTCGAACAAATGTGGATCAATGATCCCTAACCAAAAAGGATAAGAGACAACTTACAGCTTAGAAAAAGTTAGAATATAACATACCATAGAATCCAAGTTAGGATTCTATATCCTTGTAAATTATTGCTAAATAAGCAAACTATGAAAAGTAAAGCTTCTAGGATCAAGGATCCTTATCCTCAGAACTTGTATAACTTTAGACAGTAGTTTCTAGGGTGAAGGATCAGGAATCCTTGAACAATAGGCATGATAATGGGTGGTGGATGGATCCTCTGTTTGGGGGATGAAGCCACTCATTATCCTTCCGTCTTTTATTTTCTGCACTACAAAGACCCGTAAACAATGGACACCCTTTGCCAACCCATGTGGACGGGCCACGTTTTGCTGGTAGAAACGTGGGTTGGCAATTTTGACAACCGTAAATGGTTTAACCTTTTGCGAATAAAATAATTGAACTTTTTGGCTTATTTTGTGTTGATATCCTTGTTAATATCTTACTTTCCAACTGTTGTAATGTTCATTCTGTTTATACTTATCAAGCCTTGAAAAATTAAAAAAGATATCCAAAAAGTTTAGGATATGATCAAGGATCACATATCCCATAACCGATAAGTTCTAAAAAGTGATATAGTTTAAGAATCACAAGTTCAGTTGTCAAGTATAAGGGTTATTCAAATGAATAATTAATAAAATCAAAATAGTTAAGGATCATACCTGAGAATCCAAGTTAGGATCCTAACCTTTATCATTATAAACAGGATAACCATAAGACAAACCTTAATGGAAGGTAAGGATCAAGGATCCTTGGTCGTTTGTCTCCAAAAACCTGAAATAGGATACACCTTGGGACTAAGCCAATATAAGATAAGAGTTAGTAACTGGGGACAAGCCCAACAAACTGGGGACAAGCCCAAATAAACTGGGGACAAGCCCAAATAAACGGATGTAAACTGGGGTCAAGCCCATATAAACGGATGTAAACTGGGGTCAAGCCCATATAAACGGATGTAAACTGGAGTATGGCCCTCACTAGCGACTATCCAAACTTGAGCGACATGAAAATGCCGAAACCTTAGCTAACGTGAAAACGTTAGAAACCTTAGGAACGGATGTATGGTACGTCTACCATTATACGTAGGATCCTAGGTATAGCCAGTACAATGGAATTATCAGCCCCTAAAATGAGTACTGGTCCCACTGCCATGAACTATACCAGGATCATCGTGCGCTACTGGCGGATCTGGGGACAAGCCCAAATAATTGGGGACAAGCCCATAAACTTTGGAGAGTTGGCCAACCACTTTGATCTTCTGTAAAATGATAACAACTCTGCAAAAGCTTAAACTTTGTGAAAATAGATGTTAACTGATTAACATCTTTAACTTATGATAAGTAATAAGTATAAAATGAATGAAAATGAAAATGAAAGTAATGTGGTACCAAATGTAGAATCACGAGTTGGTGTAACCCGCGCTTTGCGGCGGAAGGTTAATTATTATTTATCATGTGCTAAACTAAAAGCAATTAGCCTCCGTTGTAAGTTGGAATTGAACATTTGATATATTATATTTGTTAATGGGTGTAATCAACCCGATTATCTTTACATTAATGATGATTGTACACATGTAAGATTGCCATGTTCCTTTTGATTTATAGCAACTCGATTAGCATTGGAGGGGAAGTAAAGATTTGGATTTGAGGCCATAGTTCTTAAGTTCTTCTCCGATCTCAACCGGGTTTTACCTCAATGAGTTTTTGGGCGGCGGGTTTTCCCGGGAACTGAATATGGTGAACTTTGGCTACCCAACGTTGTCTGCGGTTGACTTTTGTCATTGGGTTACCCTGGGTAGCCGGACTTTATTTCGTTGGCCGTTCAAGAAAAATAAATAAATAAAATATAACTATGCTAAAGATAAGAGATTCAAGAAAAATGGTCATCGCGAAAACAAAATACTCATGTATGCGACCCTAATCACAATTTACATGTTAAAAATACGCAACTTTTGATAAACATTTCAACACGTAAACGGAATTATACAAAGTATATCAAATTATTAAGGAAATTGGTACATTAATGAATTTTCCTAAAGAATTTCAACTCTATGATGGTAAGAATACATTACATTCAGACGAACCCGTTATAATCAAAAGAATGAAGTAGAATTCATTCTTTCAAGTCATTCTTATTCTCATAAAAATACGCAACTTTTGATAATCAATTCAACACGTAAACAGAATTATACAAAGTATATCAAATGATTAAGGAAATTGGTACATTAATGAATATTCCTAAGGAATTTCAAGTCTATGATGGTAAGAATACATTAAATTTAGACGAACCCATTATAATCAAAATAATGAAGTAGAATTCATTTTTTCTAGTCATTCTTATTCTCATAACATTTTTATAGTTTAAACATCAAAATGTCTAAACCCAAAAAAGCTGTTATTTTTTTGCCAACACCTCGGAGGCCAAAACTATGAAAGAACTCTTATCGGAAAAGCTTGATTTCCGGTACAATCCGGCTCACACAACTCTCTTACACATCATTGCCACGTGACCAGGGTTGGCTGATCCAAAGAGGATCTACTTGGAATCAGGTTCATAACCATAACGTGTTGTGAAACTTTCCGATCTAATCGTCTGTATGCGTACAACCTCGGTTATTTATAACTTTGAAATGGTTTGTAGTAGCTAATAATACGGAATGCATTTCAGATTTAATAACCATATATTATTGGTAGAAATTGTCAATACATCCAACTCAGTAACAATACATAAGAGAACATCTAAAAGTTTTGATAATAGAATATATCCTATTTAAAGAAAAAAGAATAGTTGTTAAAAAAAATAATAATAAAGAGACAATCAAACCACCAATACATTATATCTTCTTCATTAAGGGTTGTGCTTGGCAACCCTATTGGTCATGTCTTTAATGGTATAACTTCACGAAGAAACACCAACCCACGAAATACATAACCATAATCCATACATTAAAAATAAATACATAACGTCATGAAAATAAACATACATTAAGATACAAATGCACTTTCTATCGTTTGCCTATATTTTAATAACTTCAATATAGGAACTATTGCAAAGTGGATTACTAGAAGACAATTGTTGTTTGTCATACAAAAATATAATATAGGCAATTCACGGGGAATTTAAAAATTAAATGAATAATCACTTTGTGATTTTTCTACCCCGGCCTCAAGCAAATGATCAAACCTTTTGCAATCAGCGCTACACTTTGTTTCCAATGCTTCTTCGTTCTTATTTCTTGATGCCAAGTGCTGATTAATTGCACCACTGCCATGTTTCTTATCCTTCTTCTCTGTTTGATTAACAACTCGTTCGAATTTCGTTTCGCCGGTCTTCTTCATATTCGCAATCCGCGAATTCAATTCTCCAGAAACACTTCTACAATTCTTTAATTACAAAAGAAAACACAGGCCGATTTCAATAATTAATCGCAACATGGTTCTTTTCCATTTTCCGCTTTAATCGGTAATCGAAATCACACACTTCCTGTTGTGTTCTCCTTCTTAATTCATTCTTCTTGACCTTCGCTCTAATACCATTTTGATGGCTCTTAAACGGATCGATTAACACATAAAACGTAACTAAGAACAACACACAATCAATTGACAAAAACTTATTGGTAATATTATTGATGTATGAATGAAATTTACAAATGATCCTACTGGCGTATTTATACTTGCCTTGCCGGAACCCTATTGGGGAGCAGTCATGTCGTTTCACCGAAGGGCACGACGTACGGTTTATAATTATAAACGAATATAGCATACGGTACCGCTTGATATGTTCTTTTATACATGTTATAAATGAAGGGTTGCAACCTCTAAATCTAACACCGTAATCGGTTGAGTGGTATGCAAAACCAAAGAGATGCGTCACCCTGCGATCTCTCATCTAAATGAAGTGGTTTGGATATCATTTTTTAGAGGTTGTGTTGGTTGGTTAGAATGGTGGTGTCCGCTGTTGCTAATTGTAGGAAGGGGTATGTGTTTTAAAACAAAGGGGTACATTTTGCTTGTGTGTTGAACAAAAGGGCATGTGTGTTAAACAAAAGGGTACATGTCGCTAATTGTATAAGAGAATAATATATCCTTTGAGGATCCTGGATCCTTAATCAGAATACCGGTATCGCTGAGGATCCCTGATCCTTCTTACTTAGTAATTTTTGAGATGAACAGCATTCCAAGCTCTTGGTAGGAGATCACCATCCATTGTTAACAAATGATATGCCCCCTTTCCTGATTCAGCTTCAATTAGATAGGGGTCTTCCCACTTTGGTGCTAGCTTGCCATCAGAAGGATTTGTAGTGTTCTGGAATGCTTTTCTTAGCACAAAATCACCAACTTGAAATCTTCTAATCCTGACATTCTTGTTGTATGCTCCAGCCATTCTTTGTTGATAACTGGCCATTTCCTTTTTTCTGACTTTGAGCAAAAGCTTCTTCTTAGGATGCAGATGTTATGTTGGTTGGTGTAGAATATTACTGTGTCTTTGACAAGCATCACACTTCTTTGCATAGTCCACAACATCCTTCTTCGTGGTAGGCCTATAGTATGTTGTTCTAAGGATCCTTGAGAATAGTGCTCTGCCCCCAGTGTGGTTTCCACAGTCTCCTTGACTTTGAAAGCTTTAGGATTTTGTCCTGTAGGGATCTCTCCATGTTGTATATATCTTAGGATTGGAAGGATCCAAGATCCTGAATTCGACTGTGCAGGATCACCAGGTATGATTGCAGAATCCTCCACTATCTCCATGGCTACGTGATCCTCAATTGCAGGAGTTAAAACATGGGTGATGAGTATTTTTCACATCTTCTGGCATCTTTAGGAATGATCCAAGGTTAGTTAAAGCGTCAGCTTCTGCATTTTCTTCCCTGGGTACCTGTGATAGACTGAAAAAAGCAAAAGAATCTGCCAGTTTCCTGACTCATGATTAGTGGTTTGGAATTCCATGCAGTGGATTGGGGTATAATGTCCCCCTGTGGCGATTTTGGTAGTGTGCCTTGTCAAGTTCCTTTAACATTTGAAGCTCCATCCGTGAAGAGTGTCTAAGGATCCTTGGTCTTCTCAAGTTGTTGAACTTTTAATTCAGCTTCCCTTTGTAGATCACTACTGAAATCAGCCACAAAGTCAAGTAAAGCTTGGGACTTGATTGCCCATTTTGCCATTCTACCTGACATTTGAAGTTTCCTGAGAACATTCTTGATAGCAAGGTTAGTTTTCACAATAATGGTATGAGTTTCTAAATAATGTCTATGTTTAGCAGAAGCCATAATTAAATCAAGAATTAATTTCTCTAAATGAGAGTACCTGGCCTCAGCATCAAGTAGAATATTACTTACATAGTATACCAGATGTTTTGAGCCTTCATGATCCTTAACTAGGATCACACTTACTACTTTAGCTGAAATAGCTAAGTATAAGGATAACGATTCTCCATTTTCGGGTTTCATCAGGGCTGGTGCTCTTCTTGGATAATGGCATTCTTTCGAGTGCAAACTTTCTCCTGTCACATCTTCATGTTTCCAAGCGAAGGTAGACTTTCTTCTTTTCAAGAAGGATATTAAATCCTGCTCAATACTGTCTAGGATCCCGGATCCTATAAAAATTTTGGATTCAGGATCCTCTGGGTTCAACAGAATATCCTTGACGTCTTGCTCCTTGGAGGTTGGCTTCAATGAAGAAGTGTAACAGTTCTTTGCCTCCTGCTGATCACTTTCTATCTTCACCACATCCCATAGAGTTAGGAGCTTGACACATTGATGATATGTTGAGGGGACTGCCTTCATATCATGTATCCATGGCCTGCCAAGGATAACATTATAGCAGGATAAGCAATCTATGACACAAAATTTTTGAAAAGAATTAACTCCCTCTATGTAAATAGGAAGTTTGATGTCCCCCAATGTAATCTTTATCTCTCCACTGAACCCCACAAGGACAGATGATCTTTGGACAATATCGGATTCAAGGATGTCCATTCTATTGAGGACATCCAACTGGATTATGTTCACTGAGCTTTTTCGGTCAATGAGAATCCTGCGAACAAAATGGTTAGATATAAATAATGTAATAACCAAACCGTCATGATGAGGATCATGTATGTCGACACGGTCATCCCCATCAAAGTATATGACTTTTTCCTGGGTAAGGATGGAAGTTCGAACAGGTTTGTCCCTATTCTCCATCTTTGTTTCCTTTGCATGTCTCTTAGCTGCTGAGAACCTCCGGAGATGAAATGGATGATTTGAGCATCAGCTAGTGGAGGAGGAGCTTTTTCAGGAACTTTCTCAGGATCCTTGGTCCTTGACTTTTTCCTTCCAAGCAATTCCTTCAAGTATCCTTTGCTCAAAAGATAACCTATCTCCTTCCTTAATGCTATGCACTCATCTGTGAGATGACCAGAATCCCCATGGTAAGCACACCATTTCGATTCGTCTTTGGTGGCAGGCGGTTTGTAATTCTTCCTTGGCCACCTAACCTTGTCACCTAAACTCTGCATAGAAAGGATTAGTTCATTATTATCAGCAGAAAAACAATATTCAGAAATAGGAGGATGATCCTCATCATCTTCCTCTTGTTCCACAGCATGCACATTCTGGTTGTCATGCTTGGAGTATTGCTTGGATCAATTATCCTTGAGATAGGATCCTTATTTGTCTTGATTTGAGGATCCTGACAATCTCTCGTGGATCCTTTTGTCATCCTCTAAACGGATGAAACTAAGGGCCCTGTTCCTTTCCTCATCTAAGTTCCTGCAAGGGGTCATGACAAGATCATCATAGAACATTGAATCCCTAAGCAAACCCATTTCAAAGGCTTCTAGAGCTGTAGCAATATCTAAGTTAGGGATTTCTAAGGATTCTTTACTGAATTTAATTATGTAATCTCTAACTGATTCATTATGACTTTGAGTTACCCTATATAAATCACTAGTTAATCGTTCAAATCTCCTACTGCATGAGAATTGGCTATTAAACAAATTAACTAGATTAGCAAATGAAGTAATAGAGTAAGGAAGAAGACTTAGCAGCCATTTTAACGCTGATCCGGTAAGTGTGGATCCAAAGCCCTTGCACATGCAACCAAATTTGGTGTCTGAAACCTCTTCGGTATCTCTGCATCATAAGTAGGTGGTGCAAAACGAGATATCTTGTGGCTTTCATCAGGAATTTCAGGAATGGGCTTAACCACTCCTGGAACGTTGGATATTATATCTCTAAGTTTCTGCAATTCCTTAGCCATAGCTTGGTTGATTCCTATATCCTGCATGAAGCCATGGTTAGCATTATAAGAAGTATTCAAAGTGTTACCTCCTAATGGATTCAAGGTTGGAATTCCAGATGTGAATCCATATTGACGGGATTCTGGTATAACTGAGGGACCAGAAGAAGCAATAGTCTGCATCGGTATGAAGTCTCCTAGATGAACATCTGAACTTCCGGGTTGCACACTCCTTAAGTATCCTTGAACCTGGAAGATGTTGGATCCTTGATGTGCTGTGAATGTAGGTCTTGGAGGATAATCCATGGATCCGGAAACCTGAGATGAGGATCCTTGAACCTGGAAGGAGGATCCTTGAACCTGAGAGGATCCTTGAACCTGAAAGGATCCTTGAACCTGAGAGGATCCTTGAACCTAAGAGGATCCCTGAACCTGAGAGGATCCCTGAACCTGAGAGGATCCTTGAACCTGAGAGGATCCCTGAACCTGAGAGGATCCTTGAACCTGAAAGGATCCTTGAACCTGAGAGGATCCTTGAACCTGAAAGGATCCTTGAACCTAAGAGGATCCTTGAACTTGAGAGGATCCTGAACCTAAGAGGATCCTTGAACCTGAAAGGATCCTTGAACCTGGGAGGAGGATCCCTGAACCTGAGAGGATCCTTGAACCTGAGAGGATCCTTGAACCTGAGATGATCCTTGAACCTGAGAGGATCCTTGAACCTGATAGGAGGATCACTGAATTGGCTGTGTCCCCATGCATCCTCCTAAACTGGTGAAGAATCCCTGATGCTGAAATGAGGATCCTGAAGGCTGGAAAGAGGATCCTCGAGCCTGAGACATTACCAATGATCCAGAACGCATTCCTATTGATGCACCCTGGTATTGGACATCTGGAGCTGCAAAGTGCTGGGAAGTTATGACTGGAGTGTCAAAATTCAGCGACCTCGACATCAAAGGGGAGTGATCCTCTGCTGATTTTATCAATTTCGCGAAGGATCCTGCCATTAGTTTTGACCTGCTGCTGCATGTGATCCTCCATCTGCACACTCAAAGCATAAAAATTACTGTTAGTAAGTGTAGAGGAAGAAACAACAGTTGGTTTTGTGAAAACGGGGGTTGTCTTCTTCGGAGAATTCTCAGCATTCTTCTGGAATGCAAGGGGGAGATGATGCAAAGGCGGAATGCCCTGTGAAAAAGTGACCGTCGACATAGAACTTTGAGTAGTTTTCCCTGAGAAGCCATGTGGTTGAAGGTAAGGAACCGAAATGAATGAAATGAACAAAATTTCTCAGAATTGAAGCACCAATTGCCCCACGGTGGGCGCCAAACTGTTTTGGTCAAAAATCACACAAGGATAAGGCAACCAAATCTGATTTTGTGAGGTATGATGCTTGGTTAATCGTATGAACAACAAGTATATGAAATCAACGATGAACACCGAGATTTATACGAGGAAAAAGCCCTTGATCTTTAGAAGATCTCCGGCATAAAAAACCTCGGGTGATGGAAACTACCGATCACCAAATATATTGCTGAAACAATAGTGATCCTTGTACAACTTCGGAAGAAAACAAGCTCAATACAATGAATTTCTAGTGTAAATGTGTGTTTTGCTAAGTGTTTGCAGAGAATTCGAGTGTTATGTGTTTTTGGTGTGGTGTGTACGACTTATGCCTTTTTTGAGCTCGTTTTCCCCTTAAAATGATAAGAAAAATCAACTAACTAACTTCCCGAAAAAGGTGGACAAAAGCATATTCCACGAGATTTCTTCAATATGCACGTGCCTAAAAGCATATTCCACGAGATTCCAGCAAAGAAGTGGTCCACTACGTCCATTACCTACATTTACACATTAAAAACGTGCAAAACATAAGTTCTGTTAAGGATCCTGGATCCTCAGACTCGTGATCCTCAGACTCGTGATCCTCAGACTCTGGATCCTCAGACTCTCTGCATCAGCCATTAAGCATCCGTGATCCATGCCTAGTCTCAGGATAGATGATCCTTAGTATAAAATTCATACCCTAACACCATATAACATCATGACCTTTAGATGTACGCGGTAATTTAGTGATGAGATCCATTGCAATGTTCTCCCACTTCCAAACCGGTATCTCTGGTTGTACAAGCAAACCAGATGGTCGTTGATGTTCAGCCTTGACTTTGAGACAAGTTAGGCATTTCGACACATACAAGGCAACATCCTTCTTCATACCAGGCCACCAATACTGAGTACGAAGATCCTTGTACATTTTATCAGCACCAGGATGGATTGAATATCGAGACTTATGAGATTCGTCCATCACTAAAGTGCGGAGATCGTCTTGTTTCGAAATCCACAAACGATCCTTGAAGTAGAGAAACCATCGTCTTTCCTTTCGAGTTTAAGCTCGAGTTGAAGCAGTAGCTCATTTTTCAGTAAGCCTTTGATCACACAAGACCGTTGAGCTTGAAGAACACGAGATTGAATATCAGATAGAGTTCGAACAGAATGAAGCTTGACTCGTTCCTTTCGAATAAGCGCATCGGCTACGACATTCGCCTTACTAGGATGGTAGCGAATCTCGTAATCATAATCACTTAAGAGCTCAACCCAACGTCGTTGCCTCATGTTTAGCTCCTTCTGATTTAGAATATGCTGGAGACTTTTGTGGTCTGTGAAAACCACACACTTCGTGCCATAAAGATAGTGTCTCCAAATTTTAAGAGCGAAAACCATATCACCTAACTCAAGATCATGAGTCGTGTAGTTCTTCTCGTGAATTTTCAGCTGTCTAGACGCATAAGCTATGACTTTATCTCGTTGCATAAGAACGCAACCAAGTCCTAGATTCGACGCGTCACAATAGACAACGAAATCATCATTTCCCTCGGGCAAAGATAGAATAGGAGCATCACAAAGCTTCTGTTTCAGCGTTTGGAACGCTTCTTCTTGCTTGGGTCCCCACTCAAAAGGCTTATTCTTCTGAGTCAAAGCAGTGAGTGGAACCGTGATCTTCGAGAAATTAGAAATGAATCGAAGATAATAACCAGCAAGACCAAGAAAAGATCGAATCTCTGTAGGTGTCGTCGGTGTGTTCCAATCCTTAATAGCAACAATCTTGGATGGATCCACATGAATACCCTGCTCGTTGACAATATGACCCAAAAATTGAACTTCTTTAAGCCAAAATTCACACTTCGAGAATTTAGCAAAAAGTTGTTCCTTCTTCAAGAGTTCCAATGTTAAACGAAGGTGTTGCTCGTGATCGGCTCGAGACTTCGAATAAACAAGAATATCGTCAATGAAGACAATGATGAACTTGTCTAAATAAGGTTTGCAGACCCTATTCATTAAGTCCATGAAAATGGCTGGAGCATTCGTCAGACTAAAAGGCATGACAGTAAACTCATAGTGCCCATATCTTGTACGGAATGCAGTTTTGGGAATATCCTCTTCGAGTACACGAAGTTGATGATACCCAGAACGCAGATCGGTCTTGGAAAAGAAGGTAGCACCTTGTAGCTGATCAAAGAGATCATCAATTCGAGGTAGGGGATATCGATTCTTGATGGTAAGCTTATTAAGCTCACGATAATCGATACACATTCGAAAAGATCCATCTTTCTTTTTCACAAAAAGGACAGGAGCGCCCCATGGTGAAAAGCTCGGACGGATGAATCCTTTATCAGATAACTCTTGAAGTTGTTTTGATAACTCTTGCATCTCCAATGGTGCAAGACGATAAGGTACTTTCGCAATCGGGTTGGCATTGGGTACAAGGTCAATATGAAACTCAACTTGACGAACTGGAGGCAAACCAGGCAGTTGATCAGGAAACACCTCTGGATAATCCCGAACAATCAGAATATCCCGAATACTCTTGCTCTTGTCTTTCTCCTCGGTGACATGTGCCAGAAAAGTAACATATCCTTTTCACAAATAACTTTGGGCTTTTGTACATGACATAAGCTTCAATCCACCTGAAGGTTTCTCGCCACGAACTTCCAGAACATCGCCAGACAGAAGAGGAATACGAACAATCTTATCGAAACAGACTACCTCAGCATGATGTTTGGTTAACCAATCCATCCCTATGATAATATCGAAACTCCCAAGTTGCATTGGTGTGAGGTCAATAGGAAAAAGATGGTTATCAAGGTTTAACTGACAATCACGAATAACAGAATCGAGAACAAGAGGTTTACCAGTAGCAACTTCGACAGATAAAGGTTTCCAAAGTTTAGTTCTAGGTATCGCAAGTAAAGGCTCAAAAGATAACGAAACAAAACTTCTATCGGCACCAGAATAAAAAAGAATAGATGCAGGTCGATTGTTAACAAGAAACGTACCATTGACCACCTCGTTGTCAGCCCTCGCTTCATTGGCATTCAGGTTGTATGCTCGTCTGCGAGCGGGATTAACATTCGTATTGACATTTGCGTTTAGATTCGCATTTGCATTCACCAACCTCAGACAGTTGTTGCGGAAGTGACCAAACTCTCCACAATTGAAACATAAACCCGGTGGGAATCTTGCAGCATTCCCCTGAACTTGTGCTGGAACCTGAGCAACCTGATTCTGACCCAGACGACAAATGTTGGCCAGATGTCCAAGTTTACCACACATTGTGCATTGCTTACAAGCTTGTTGTGCAACATGATGACCGTTGCAGCGAGCACAATGAGGTGCGATACCAGCATATGCTTTCTTCGCAGGCGGTTGAGCCAGTGGGTTCTGAGGGTTCTGAGATGTTACTGCAAAATTATGAGCACCCTTTCGCTTTCTCGACTTCTTCGATGACTCACCTTTCTTACCCTTACCCTTTTCCTTGACAGAATCGGTCGACTTCTTCTTATCACCCTTACGGGTAAGTTTACCCTTCCTGACTTGAGACTCAGTCAGGGTAGCCGACAACTCGATCACGTAACGAACAGTAGTAGGATTAATGCCAGTCACAATATCCTGTATGGAATCGGGTAAACCATCGATATACCTCTCTATCGCTTTCTCCAACGGGGTAACCATAGTAGGACACAAAAGACTGAGTTCCTCAAAATGATCCGTATATGCACGGTGTTCTCCCCCATCTTGCTTTAGATCGTCAAACTCTCGTTCCAAAGCTCGAATTTCGTGACGGGGACAAAACTCTTTCATCATGAGAGCTCGAAGCTCTTCCCATGTTTGTGCCAATGCCACTTCGGCACCCCTATCGCGCATCACTCCGTTCCACCATGTAAGAGCACGCTTCTCAAACACACTTGATGCAAATTCAACCTTACGCCCATTCGGACACTGCACATGTCTGAATGTGCTCTCGATACTCTCGAAACATTGCAGGAGCACAGTTGCTCCTTGCGACCCATAAAACTTTAGCGGCTTAGCAGAATTGAAATTCTTGAAATTACACTATGCATTATTATTATTATTGTTGTTGTATAACTCGTCGATTTGGGTCACAACGCCTGGAAGCACAGCAACCATTTGCTGAGAGACAAGGGCTGCGACTTCTTCAGCAGTAAAAGATTGTGCATCACGTCGAGGAGGCATTGTCTAAAAGGAAATATGAGAAACGAGTGAGGTCGACAATTAGGAGAAACAAAAGAGGTATTGAAAATATCGACAAAATACAAGGAAGGCGATCATTTTTTTGTTACCTCGAACAAACAAACGACACGCAGTTACTAATCAAAGTAAATGAGTCAAAATAATGTATCGCAAAGACATGCTCGCCTATAAGTGAACACTCACCCCAAGAGTTCCCAGGTAAGAGTGACTGGTCCGATTATGTGGATTTGTACGAACACTCTAGCCTTAGACAGAAAACTCAGGGTACAGGCATTCACTCTTCCAGTTTGCACGTGTTCACATTATTTAGACACAAACTTTGGCGAGATTTTGAAAACTCAAAAGGCACCAAGCCAAATATGAGTTAAACTGGAAGGGTTCAAAACCTAGTAATCAATCATCCTAGAACAGATGATTAATTTTCGAAGCAGATTCGAAATTTGTGTTCTCATTGTGGTTATCACCTAAGGGTAGGTGACGGTTTTGTTTTTAAAAATCTAAACGCGGAAAACTTGCGTTGGGGTCCTAGAAAGTTATAGTCTAGGTCAAAGCATTACTAATAACCTAATTCCCTATAACCATTGGCTCTGATACCAACTCTTCTGTCACACCCCGACCACGTTAAAACAACAAACCATGGCGGAAACGTCGAAGACTGTCGTGGCAGAATTATTGTTTCACAACCATGGATACAAAAAGTTTTGTTTTATTAGAATATTTACATTAACATTGTCTTAAAACCAAAACCAACAAGTTACATATCGACTAATATTGTTATCATGTCACTAAGGCCTCATCCAGATCCTATGTGGCTCATGCATCCTAGCAATCAACATCAAGCAACATCACCTGAAACATATGTAAAAACAAAGTTAGCAAACAAATGCTGCCGAGTACATAGGTTTTATGAGAGTGTCGAATTCATGGCTAGTTTACATGTTGCAATATCTTATTAAAAACCTCGTTTTGAAAAGAGTATAATATTGCAACGAAATTAACCAACTCAAATCAAGCGGGTTATAATTTATAAGATCTCGTAGCCATGATTCTTAACCCAAAAACATTTGTTTTAGTAAACCAAATTGTAAAACATTTCGTATTAACTCGTTTAATAAATCTCGTATGGTTTATATCCTTTCGAAAACATCATTATGTGACATCGTTTCAAAATCGTTTACCCAAGTGAAATAAATAATTCCACGGTATGTAATATGTTGAAAACACTTATATATAAGAAGTACCAGCGGCGTATCTACCATGTTTTCACCATATTACGCCCGTCCCATTATCTAAACACTTAACCAAAAACCAATCGTTTATCCAATTCGTTTAATCTTGTTCAAATCGTTTCCAAATCGTTAACTCGTTTAAATCGTTTCCAAATCGTTTAACTCGTTTAAGTCGTTTAAATCATCCTCGTTTTAATTGTGAAAACTATTTTTGGTCGTCTCGCTAATAACATTCAAACCTTCGTGACTCGACTAACTCGCTTCTCGCATTAACAAACCACCAAAGGGTAAGTTAACAATCAGATTCAGTCATTACCCACCTTACCCACACATAACCATGGGTGCAGTACGATAACGGGATTTGTCAGATCCTATGGTACCAGAACCTAATACTGGTCGGCTTGAACAATGCTAATGAATGTCATTCGTTATGTAACTACAACCAACAAGTTCGTTCACATTATCGAAATCGTTATTAGTTTAGTATAAACCATCTTAATCGTTTTTGAAACTATCGTTAAAATATCGAAAATCATTTTGATACATATGAATCACCCCAAAACAATTGAAAACAGTAAAATAGGGGAACTATGTACTCACATGAAGTGCAAAGTATCCTCAATCAATAGAACTTCAACAAACTCAAGTAAACCAAAGAAATCAAGCAGCACCTAGTAATCGAATCACTAGTAAATAAATTGACACCTCAATCGGGAGATCGGATAGAATGAGCTCTTGTAAACCAAATGAGTGTTGGAACTCATGTGATATGGTTTAAAAAAGTCTACATTCTAGATCGGAACCTAACCTAAGTGCTTTCGACCCATTGCGACCCATTAAGGTAGCTTATGCTACTTTAATGCGTCGTTCGCGCAAAGCGCGTTCGAGACGTCTAACTAGTCCTATGACAAGTATAATATGTCTAAATATGTTGCATAGTCGATTAAGTGACAAAAGTTTATGTTACATATGCTTAATTACCAATTATGCATGGAAAGGGCATTTTGGTCATTTACCTAAGGCATATAAACTACCTATCATACAACTAATTAAACCTAAGTGACCATAAGGTATAACCTCAGAAGGTTATTCCCTATGCAACTATGGTCACTAAACATGCTTGGTCAGATTCTAATGATCGACCAAACGGGTCGAGTTCGAAAGTCTAAGCGGGTGTTTAGTCCGCTTGACTTACGACTCTACACAAGCACTAAACTAAAAGTGACGAGCTAAACATGCTAAAACATGTTTAGTTAAGTTAGAAAACAGGTTTTGTTATCAAAACAAACGGTTTTGATACCTTAAAGTGGTTTGGTTACAAAATACGCAAGAATACGAATTTGGCCGAAACTACGACTCGTCACTACACCTAAACAACGTGGTAATCAGTAGGTATAGTCACTAGGGACTATAACCATCATGATTACGCTCACGTTGCGAAGTTCAAACGAACTTCGTGTTGACCATAAACTGGTCAATGCAGAAAGTCAAACACAGTTTGACTTTCACGCTAAAAACGCGTAAAAGAACGAAAGAGGACTTACAAAAGGTCCAAGAATGGAGCTTTGATTCCAAGTATTCTCAGGTATGAAGTGAAAATCACCTCAACTTAGAGAAATTTTAGAATCAAAGGTGTAAGTTTGAGAGTGAAGTGGGTGTTGCTATTTATAGAGAATCAAGAACCGTTAAGATCGTTCCTCGATAAACGAGCATCAATCTGGACCGTACACATATGGCCCATGGTTTTGGGATACTAGGGGTGCCCCAAAACCAGCAAACGGTATTGAAAATGTTACAAAAGAGCCCCTAAACTTAAAGTGAAATGCTGAAAATGGACCTGCAAGTGCAAAAATGGAGTTTCTGCCCAGATCAGTTGCTCGCGCTGCGCGACGGCCAAGATAGATAGTGGTGGCGCAGCGCCACCAGGTGCCAGCTCCAAGAAAGTTTCAAATAATGACAGTTTTGGTCCCTGCACATGTTTAAGGCCTTTTTCGATGCGTTTAAACCCCGTTAATCTCATTTCAAGGCAAAAACGATCGGATGTCGGTTCGTTTGGTCATGAAACATGAAGTTAAAGTATAGGGAACATGAAACATGCTCAAAAACATATCGGATGTCGGTTCGTTTGGTCGTACGGTTGCGTTATTCGGTTAATTACGACGGAAGTCGTAACGAACGCAAAAACGATCCAAATTAAGCGACGAATGGAATTTTATCAAGCCAATCACTAAAATAAAATATTTTAATGATTACATAAATTTTTGGATGTCCGGATATATTCAGAACGTGAGATATGCGCAAAAATGCAAACTTGTGCACTTTTTGACGCTTTTAGTCCCTATTGATCAATAAAGTTTATTTTAGCATACCGAACCCCTCAAAGCCTATTTCTAAGCTATGTAAAGGATATTTAGGGTATGTTTAACTTATGATCAAGTTCTGGAATGTTCGTTACTATACAAATCGGTATAGTTTCGCAGTTTGACATAAATAGTCCCTGCGATCGAACAAACTTGATTTCAACACACCAAACCATCCAAAGATTATTTCTAAGTTATGTGGAGGTTATTTAAGGTATGTTTAGCCTATGTCACTATTCCGGAGTGTTTGTCGATTATACTGATTGCGTTTACGCACCAGTTTGCGTATAACCTTCCAGAAAGCGATTTATAGCTTGAAATTGGAATCGAATTAAATTGTAAAATCATCAAAGACATATACACACATAATAACACCAAAAACATATAATAACACCAAGGTACATTGTTTTATTAATAATAAACATTGTTTTACATTGTACATCGATTACAGAACACAGTTGTCACAATCCAAGCTTTTTCTTCAAGTTGTTGATGATGATCTCGTTGGATGATTCTGCTTGACCATTAGCTTGTGGATGGACTGGTGTGGATGTTATCATCTTAATCCCCCAACTGTCACAAAAGTTAGTAGTTCTACTCCCAATAAATTGGGATCCATTATCACAAACAATTTCAAAATGAATACCAAATCTAGTAATAATGTTTCTTTTAATAAAGGATATCACTTCTTTTTCTTTGACTTAACCAAATGCTTCAGCTTCTATCCATTTGGAAAAGTAATCAGTCATGGCAAGCATAAACACTTTTCCTCCTGGTGCTTTTGGAAGTTTACCAACTATATCCATTCCCCATCTCATGAATGGCCAAGAAGAGGATATAGGATGCAGGAGCTCTGCTGGTTGATGAAGGATATTGCTATGTCTCTGACAAGCATCACATTTCTTGGCATAATCCACATCATCCTTCTTTATAGTAGGCCAATAATATCCTGTCCTGAGGATCCTTAAAAACAGTGCTCTACCCCCAGTGTGGTTTCCACAATCTCCTTCATAAAAATCCTTTAGGACTTCTTGAATTTTAGGATCCTCTATACACCTTAGATATGGACCTGCAAGAGATCGTTTATATAATGTGTTATTTAATATTGTAAATTGAGATACCTTGACTTTGAAAGCTCTGGGGTTTTCTCCTGTAGGAATCTCTCCATGTTGTATATATCTCATGATTGGGAGGATCCAGGATCCTAAATGTGATTGTGCACCATCACTAGGTATGATTGCAGAATCCTCTACTATTTCCATAGCTGTGTGATCCTCAATAGCAGGAGTCAAGATATGGATTATGGGAATTTTAATGTTAGGGGTGGATTTTCTAAACCTAAGGATCACGGATCCTCAGTTCCGTTTGAATTAAGGATCCTCAGAAGACGTTGCTGGGTTAAGGATCCAGGATCCTCAATGTTATCCTAACACTAATGGTTGTTTCCATTATATTTAAGCTTGTTTCGCAGGGATGGACGAGTGGGACTTGGTCTTGCCGATATTCTTGGGGAATATGCTCTCAATATTCTGCACGTGTATAGCTTAATGACCGTTTTAGGAGTCGTGGGTAGCTTGCACATTTAGCGGATAGTTTGTTATTTAGATTATTTCTATTTTTAAAAGGGGATAACAGCTTGATAGTAAGAACATATAGCAAACACACACACTCTGGACAGTTCTCTGCAACTCATTGGCGATTTCATACACTTTGCACAATAGTGATCCTTGTAACAAGCTTGTTATCATCCCGAGTTGTAACAATCATTTGTTTAATTATAGTTGGTGATCGGTAGTTTCCATCACCCGAGGTTTTTTATGCCGGAGATCAACTCTTGATCAAGGGCTTTTTCCTCGTATAAATCCTTGTGTCACTTGTTCATTTTATTTACAAGTTGTTCATATATTTGTTATTCAAATCAAGCATCACACCTCACAAAATAAGATTTGGTTGCATTATCCTAGTCTGATTTTTGACCAAAACAGTTTGGCGCCCACCGTGGGGCAATTGGTGCTTCATTTATGAGAAATTTCATTCATTGTGATCATTTCGGTTCATTATCTTCAACCAGATGGCTTCTTCAGCAAAGAACACTTCAAGTTCCATGCCGGCAGTCACTTCCTCACAGGGCATTCCACCTTTGCCTCCACCACCTTTTGGATCCCAGAAGAATGTTGAAAATGCTGCGAAGAGACAAAGCCCCATTTTCCCAAAACCACCAACTTCTGCTGTTTCTTCTAGTCCTTCTAACAGTGATCTTTATTCTTTGATTTTGCAGATGAGGGATTACATGCAGCAGCTAGACAAAACCATTGACAGGATCCTTCGAGAGATTGATGACATCAAGAAATTGAAGAGACCAGCGGAGGATCACTCTCCATTGGTTCCTAGATCACTGAATTTCAACACTCCAGCCATAACTGCCCAACAATCAGCAGCTCCAGATGTCCAATACCAGGGTGGATCAACAGGAATGTGCTCTGGGTCAAGGATCCTCTTTTCAGCCTCATGGATCTTTCTTCCAGCATCAGGATCCTCTTTTCAGCCTCAAGGATCTTTCTTCCAGCATCAGGGATCCTCCCAGCATCGGGGATACTCCCAGGTTCAAGGATCCTCCTTTCAGGTTCAAGGATCCTCCTTTCAGGTTCAAGGATCCTCGTCTCAGGTTTTTGGATCCATGGGTTATCCTCCAAGACCCTCAGTCACAGCACATCAAGGATCCAACATATTTCAGGATCAAGGATTCTTAAGGAGTGTACAACCCGGAAGTTCAGATGTTCACCTAGGAGACTTCATACCGATGTAAACCATTGCTTCATCTGGTCCCTCGGTCATACCAGAAACCCGTCAATATGGATTCACATCCGGAGTCCCAAACTTGAATCCTTCAGGAGGTAGCACTTTGAATAATTCTTATAACATTAACCATGGCTTTGTGCAGGATACATGTATCAATCAAGCTATGGCTAGGGAATTACAGAAACTGAAGAATATGATATCCAGCGTACCGGGAGTGGTTAAACCCATTCCTGAAATCCCAGATGGAAGCCACAAGATATCTCGTTTTGCACCACCTATTTGTGATGCAGAAATTCCAAAGAGGTTCCAAATACTAACCATGAAGCTATATGATGGTTCAACAGATCCAGAAGAACATGTAGCTCAGTACAGAGAAAGGATGGAGATCAATCCAATTCCTGAGAGGTTAAAAGAAGCATGTCAATGCAAGGGTTTCGGATCCACACTGACATGATTAGCTCTTAAATGGCTACTAAGTCTTCCCCCTTACTCTATTACTTCATTTGCTAATCTGGTTAATCTGTTTAATAGTCAATTCTCACGTAGCAGAAAATTTAAACGTTTAACTAATGATCTATATAGGGTAACACAAGGTCAAAATGAACCACTTAGAGATTATATCACTAAGTTTAGTAAAGAATCCTTGGATATTCCTAATTTGGATATTGCCACGGCTGTAGAAGCCTTCAAAATGGGTTTACTTAGGGATTCATTGTTCTTTGATGATCTTGTCATGACCCCTTGCATGAATCTTGATGAAGTGAGAACCAGGGCCCTTAGATTCATCTGATTAGAGGATGATAAAAGGATCCAGGAAAGACTGGTAGGATCCTTGAAGCAGGAAAAGAAAGGATCCTACTTCAGGAACAACAAGTCCAAGTCTTATAACAAGTCTGATAACCAGAATGTGCATGCACTCAAACAGGAAGATGATGATGAGGATTATCCTCCCATTTCTGAATATTGCTTTTCTGTTAATAACAATGAACTAATCCTTGCAATGCAGAACCTAGGTGAAAAAGCAAGATGGCCCAGAAAAAGTGATAAGCCAGCTACAACAAAAGACAAATCCAAATGGTGTGCATATCATGAAGATTTTGGTCATCTCACTGTAGAATGTATTGCACTAAGAAAAGAGATTGGATACTTGTTGAGCAAAGGGCACTTGAAGGAGCTGTTGGGAAGAAAAAAAGTCAAGGATCCAGGATCCTGAAAAGGTTCCAGAAAGAGCTCCTGCTCTTCCTGCTGATGCACAAATCATCAACTTCATATCCGGAGGATCAGACGTATGTGGTACTTCCTTTTCAGCAGCCAAGAGGCATGCCAAGGAGACCAAGATGGATAATGGGGATAGACCCATCCGAACCTCTACTGTCACACAAGAGAAAGTTATAACTTTTGATGAGGATGATCGTGTTGATGTTCAGGATCCTCATCATGATGGTCTTGTTATTACCTTGTTTATATCTAACCATTTTGTGCGCAGGATCTTGATAGATGGAGGAAGCTCAGTAAACATCATTCAACTTGATGTCCTCAAGAAGATGAACATTCCTGAATCGGATATTGTCCCAAGATCCTCAGTCCTTGTGGGATTCAGTGGAGAAACCAAGAACACATTGGGGGACATTAAACTTCCCATCTACATAGAAGGACTTCATTCTTATCAACAATTTTGTGTTATAGATTGCTTATCCTATTGCAATGTTATCCTTGGCAGGCCATGGATACATGACATGAAGGCAGTCCTGTTAAGGGAGGATTTTCCAATCCTAAGGATCACGGATCCTCAAGTGCTGCCAGGATCATGGATCCTCAATTCTGTTTGAATTAAGGATCCTCGGCAGGTGTTGCAGGATCATGATTCAGGATCCTTATTGTTATCCTTACACTAACAATTGTCTACCTTGTACGTAAGCTTGTTTTGCAGGAGCAAATGCATGGACCAAGTCTCACCGAAATTCCTGGAGCATATTCCCTAAATATTCCGCACGTGCTTGGCTCTTGTGGACGTTGTGGAGATTGTGGGGAGCTTGCATAATTGTCGGATAGTTTGTTATTTTAGTTATTTCTAATTTAAAATGGGGATAACAAGCTTGAGTAGAAAACTTAGCTAATTTTGGCATACACACACTCTCGCAACAGCTCTCAATCAGCTCTCAAACACTACTTGGCGATTTCATACATTTTATTGCACATTGCACACTAGTGATCCTTGTAACAAGCTTGTTATCATCCCGATTTGTAAACTTCTTTTGTTTAATCTTAGTTGGTGATCGGTAGTTTCCATCACCCGAGGTTTTTTGTGCCAGAGATTAACTCTTGATCAAGGGCTTTTTCCTCGTATAAATCCTTGTGTCATTTATTCGTTACAGTTCTGAGTTATCCTTAACATTGTTCATTGATTCAAGCATCACACCTCACAACAAAGATTTGGTTACATTATCTTAGCCTGATTTTTGACCAAAACAGTTTGGCGCCCACCGTGGAGCAATTGGTGCTTCATTCCTAAGAATTCTTGTTATTGTGATCATTTTGGTTCGTTACAACCAGGCAAATGGCTTCCTCAGCGAAGAACACTTCAAGTTCAATGCCGGCAATGAGTTCATCACAGGGCGTTCCTCCTTTGCCTCCACTACCTTATGGATCCCAGAAGAATGCTGAAAATGCTGCAAAGAGACAAAGCCCCATTTTTCCAAAACCACTAACTTCTTCTGTTTCTTCTAATCCTACTACTAATGATCTATTTACTTTGATTTTGCAGATGAGGGATCACATACAAGAGCATGACAAAACCAATGAAAGGATCCTCCGGGAGATCGGTGATATCAAGAAACATAATAGATCGGGGGAGGATCACTCTCATCTGATACCTAGATAACTGGATTTTAACACTCCAGTCGTAACTGCCCTGCAGCCTGCAGCCCCAAACATCCAGTACCAAACTGAACCATTGGGAAGGCGTTACGGAGCAACAACTATGAGTCAAGCTTTTAGGTCTTACTTTTAGCCTCAAGGATCCTGTTTTCAGCCTTCGTGATCCTCTTTTCAGCATCAGGGAGCGTTCGTCAGCTCAGGAGGATATTTGGGAATGCACACAGTCCAAGGATCCTCTCAGGGTCAAGGATCTTCTTAGGGTCAAGGATCCTCTCAGGGTCAAGGATCCTCCATGGTTCAAGGATCCTCTCAGGTTCAAGGATCCTCATTTCCGGTTCAAGGAACCTCTCAGCTTCAGGGATCCTTTCAGGTTCAAGGATCCTCTCAACATCAAGGATCCAACATCTTTCAGAATCAAGGATTCTTGAGAAGTATACAACCCCCAAGCACAGATGTTCATCAAGGAGATTTCCTTCCAATGCAGAGAATTACAGAAGCTTAAGGATATGATATCCAGCGTCCCAGGAGTGGTCAAGCCCATTCCTGAAATTGCAGATGGTAGCCATAGGATATCTCGTTTTGCACCACCTATTTGTGATGCTGAGATACCCAAAAGATTCCAGATACCAACTATGAAGCTATATGGTGGCTCAACGGATCCAGAGGAGCATGTAGCTCAATACAGAGAAGGATGGAGATCAATCCAATTCCTGAGAGGTTAAAAGAAGCATGTCTATGCAAGGGTTTTGGATCCACACTCACAGGATCAGCTCTTAAATGGCTGCTAAGTCTTCCCCCTTACTCTATTACTTCATTTGCTAATCTAGTTAACCTGTTTAATAGTCAATTCTCATGTAGCAGAAAATTTGAACGTTTAACTAGTGATCTATATAGGGTAACACAGGGTCAAAATGAATCACTTAGAGACTATATCACTAAATTTAGTAAAGAATCCTTAGATATCCCTAATCTAGATATAGCCACGGCTGTGGAATGTCACACCCCGACCGCGTATAACATGCAACCGCGGCGAAAACGTCGGGGAGTGTTGTAACATAATTAATTGTTTCATAACCATGGCATTCAAAGTTGTATTTTATTTATCAACATAAGAGTTTCATTGTCTTTAAACAGGAAATAAAGAGTTCATAACATAATTAAACTAAGTCTATCTCCGTTTTATGTCTATAAGGCACAGGTCCGCCCTAGTGTCACGATCATCATCTTACGGAAAAGCTCCTGAAAACACATGTGAAAATAGGTACGTCAGCATAAAAATGCCTGTGAGATACATAGGTTTTGTGAAAATAGGATTCATGACTTATAAGTTTAGGAAAAATTGTTTAATAACAGTCAGTCATGAACCTTGTAAGTTGTTTTGTTTTGTAAATCATTCAAAGCAATGATATGTATAAATAAGAGAATAATGTAAGGTTAAATGAATAACCAAGTAAAAATGAGTTTGTATAAGATAAGTTGTTTTGTAAATCAATCTTTTGTGAAAATAAGTTGTTTATGTAAAATGTAATATGTCAAATATTGAAATGATTTAAGTAACACTACGACAT
>JARYGA010052456.1:0-59523 GCA_030545235.1 Helianthus tuberosus | reverse complement strand
AACTGGTGTTTCAACCACTGTTTTCACTACAACTGTTGATGCGTTAACAGTTGTCTTCTGCTTTTTGACAGGTGGTTTTTTAGATGGTGGTGATGTTTTTGGTATGGCAGTGGATTGAGTGTGGGTTGATGTAGTGGTTATGACAGTGGTTGGGATAACATTTGTTGAAACCACTGAAGTACCAACAACAGTTGATACAACAGGTGTCTTAACATCTGTTGGTTTGGTGGTTTGATGTGAGGAACTTTTGGGGATTTGAGGAGTATGTTTGGTGGTTTTGGAAGGTGCGGTTTTGGGTTGGCTAACCTTTCTGGTAGGGTTTCTTCTTTTAGTTGCAGAAGTACCCTGCTCTTCCTTTTCCATCAAAACTTTCTGTAAGGACCTGCACGAAAATGTCCCAAAACACTCCGTAAGAGTTAAGTAAGGCTTACGCGGGGCGCGACAGCCTTACAACTCTGCGGATAAGCTTTAGGGCCACGTGCCAGACACGTGGCAGACCTATGCCATGACACGGCAACCCTAGCCGTACCTAGGGTGTCCCTCACGGGCCGCGTAGGATGCCCTTCGAGTTTACGCGGGCCACGACAGACTCGAAAATTAGCTATAAATTGGACGTTGCATGGCCTTTCTTCTGTGTTTGAAATTTCAATTCAAAAACGTCTAAATTCTGCTTAAAATGTGTGCTTAAGGGTCGAGACGCTGCTACGATTACAGGGTAATAACTCGATCACTGCTACGATACAATGTCCGATCGATTGAAACCGATCCGATGGATGTTTAAGTGCTGCCTGAATTCGGGCTATACTTTGTCATTCGTCGTGAGGGTTTTGATTTCGTGAATTTATCGTAAATGTTGTATTAAGTTACTAACCTAGTTTCGTTTGCATTATTTAACTAGGTTACCAGGCTTAATCAGTAGGCAAAATCTGTCCAGTTAAACTTGCAATGTGAGTTATTCTCTTTTTACCAAATTGGTTCCAAAAACCCTATTTATTTTCAAGGTTATAATTACAGGGATTAAGTCTTTGTAATCTTCAATTACAGCCGGTATGTGGGGTTTTGTATACATTACTTGATAACCGTCACCATTGGACAACGGGTTAGCCAATGGGTGATATGACCATAGTCACAGATACGGTCGAGTAACAAATACCGTTGGGTAATTGGTTGATATAAACATTGTAATCGCCCTTAATATTGTAATTTATAACAATGTGTCATTTTGTATCAATTGAATTACTCGCCAGTATTTCCCCGCTGATAAAATCTTTTTAAACATGTTTCAGGTGATTTACTGTGAACAAGGAAAAGTGCCGTGTAGACTACTAGCTTGGATAAAGTGGCTCAGTAAATAAATAAACATGTTTTTGTAAAAAGGGGATGTCCCAATGAAATTCCTTTATTGTAAATTTCGGGGTTTGTCCCGAAACTTGAAATAAAATAATTGGGTATTTTTCCTTTTAAATGATCCTATTAACAATTTCCGCTGCCAAATTAAATACTAATACCACGGGTTTCTGTCCCGCGGCATTCGAACTAGGAAACTGGCTCGTGGGCCATTACACTTTCTTCTCCTGTTCAAATCTTTTTGACCCTTTTATTTCCATATACTCTTTCATGTTTGTTTTTAGCTCAGCAAATGCATTCTGAGTCACATCAACCTTTTTGGAACCATCTGGCCTTGGAATTTCTACCACAAGTTTAGACCTTGGATCTGGTGGCACATGCAAACCTTCTTTCCTTTCTCCCCCTTTTTGGCATCATCAGGGTGTTCAACAAAAACAACTGTAGGAGGAGAAGTGCCAGTGGTTTGAAGCAAATGGGCCTTGATTACCTTGATATCAGCTTGTGTATTCTTGTACCTAGCTTCCATCATGTTTCTGAATATTTGGAGCTAAATTTCATGCTGTTGATCAGCATATTACCTTTGTTGATGAAGCATAGGTTGAAATAAGTTCCATAGCTTAGTGGGAGATAGAGCAGATGTTGCAGCAGTGGGTGTAGCCTTTTGAGATTTTAACAACTGTTGCAGCATATTTTTGATATCTGCAACAGATGTGTGAATTTTATCAACCCTCTCCGTCAATTCTTTATATTTTAAACCATCACCCAAATGAATGGGATCGTCTGATTTCCCACTGGCAGTGGTTGTATCAGTAGTTGACTTAGGGAAAGTTTCCCAAAAATCATCCACTGATGCCCCTTGTTCTTGGTACTAGGGACTTCTTTCTTCAGCAGTGGTTACTTTAGTAAACACACCAGTGGGTAATGGAAACACACTAGTGGTCACTTTGGTTCCCAAAGAGGAAATTGCCTTCAAGGGAGTCTTACTAATGAAACTACTGGCCAGGTGCAAATCAGTGGATTCAACACCTGTAGTAGCTGCTCCACTTGAACTATTGACAGGAATTACTTGTAACTCCTGCAGTGTAGCCTCGTTAGCTGTTGGTGGGTTAGTAAGGATAGAGGAACCAGACTCAGTCACTTGTTGAGGTATATTCTCATTGATAGGTGGTTGAGAAGAACTGATTTGTGTCTGGTCCATATCAAGTGCATCTAACAGAGGTTTAATTGATGGTGGAATTTGGGCAGTGAAGATGGGGGTTGAAAGAGAATTTGCCCCGGGAGCAGGGTTGTGGAAGATAGATTCAAGTGAATCCATTGTTTCATAATGTGGTGTCCCTATGGATACAACCTAATCCTTTTGAGAGGATGCAGGAGGAGTTTTAGGCTCAGGTTGAGATCTTTCTTCCATCTGCTGTGAGGAAGTAGCAGCAGTGGTTATTGGTGACTTTTGTGTTGTCACAGGTATTATCTCTGGGATCTCATCTTCCAGAGAAACCTTTTTTTGAAGGTTTGGGGGGCTTTTGATATTTTTTCTTGATTGGCTTTTTGGTGGGTTTTGGTGTGGGTTTCACAGTAGGGGTTGTGCTGCTGTGATCACCAGGAGCAGTGGGCTCAACAGCAGGAGCCTGAGGAGCAGAGGTTGTCTCAGCTAAATTCTGCTCAGGTTCCTCTATTTGTGTTTTGGAAGGTTTTGACAGCCTTGTGAAAGTTTCAGAAGATAGGCAGTTTATTTGAATAGGATTCCTTGGATAAGCACATGTGCATTATCCTTTGAAAATTTCTTTTGTAAATAAAAACTTAAAAACCTCGGAAACAATAAGAATGGTTTTTTATTATCTTTGATATTATTAACATTTTTTTCCATGTCATTCAAAATCTACTGGGAGTAGTTAAAATCAACATCAGCCATTATAGCATAACCCAGGTATTGAATTTTCAATGGTATTTCGTTAAAAGTTGTTGTTTTATTTGACACACACATGAGGAGGGTATGGAATAAAAATCTCATAGTAGGTGGAAAACTGCCTTTTTGCAAAGTGTCCTTTTTCATTTGTTCCTCATACCCCCCTCTCAATCAAATCAGTTTGGTATTCTTCTTTTGGGAAAGAACTTTTACCTGTAAGATCATTAATTTCAAAAACCTCTGAAATGGTTTGAGGTGTGATAGTAACCGGAATTCCCCTTATGGTTGAAATAATAGCCAAGGGCTTTTTGTCCTTGACCTCAAGCTTTGCATTTTTCCAGAATTCACGTTGGGTATCCAGGTAGATAGGTGCATTACAAGTCAACAAAGTTTTGTACTTTAAATATGAGAGAGCATCAATAACAGAGTGAAAGGTTGTGTTTTGACTTGTTTTATCAAGTGTACACAGTTAGTTGTGAGGGGTTTTAAGTGCGAGAGCCATGGTGATTGAGGGTAGTTGCGAGATGAAGAAGACGATGAGTGAATTGAGGGAATTTGATGGTAACTGCTTTTGAAAGGAATTTGGAATTCGATTCGACAGTGAAAACCCTGTTTGGGGTTTTGATCAGGGTTTTATAAGGGTAAAAAGTGAATGCTGACGTGGCAGCGGTTACAAAGATCTGACGGCTAAGTATTGACCACGTGACAACCTCCGATGAATAATGGGGGATAGTTGTTTAGGAAACCACTGACGATCAATATAAGTGGTTTACAGTGGTGAAAATGAAAACAGTGGGTGAACAATGTTGAAACAGAGGTTGTCTTTCAGCAGTGGATAACTTTTAACAATCAGATGTTTGAACCAAAATAGTGGTTGTAACAGACTTTTAAGGATTAATGAAAACTATAATTTTTAACTATTTTCAAAAGTGTTAAATATGAGAAGAATTAAACAGATATTGGAGCTTAAACAGATGTTTCGCCTTATATATCAGTTGTTTGGACTTAAACAGAGGCTTGGCCTTAAACAGATGTTTGGCCTTAAACAAATGTTTGACCTTAAACAGATGTTTGGCCATAAACAGATGTTTGATAGGCCTCATCAGTGATTAGGTACATCAGTGCTTGTCTTTAACAGGGCTTTGTCTTCAACAGTAGATAGGCCTCATCAGTCTTTAAGTCCATCAGTCTTTATAAGAAGCAGTGGTTAGTTATAACAGTCCTTAGCATGATCAGCTGTTATAACCACTCCATAACCCTTAGAGAGGAAACAAGTGTCGGTCTACATGGTAAATGAAGAGGTTAATTGTAATTATGATAATCTGCTTTTGTTCTTTGAGCTTTGAAAATTTGTCCTTGGGTTTCTTGGTATTTAATTTTACAATTTTCCCATAAAAGTTGGGGTTTGAAAAGGTTTTTGCATTTAAAGACTGCTGTTTTGAAATATACATTAATATGTTTATATTAAACCTACACGTTTTGATTGATTAAGTATATAAACTCATAGCCACTTCACCTATTTTTCATCATGTTTTCCTATGAAGATATCATACTTTCAGCAAAGTCGAGTAATATAGTTTATTGAAATGGCGTCATTCACTTCTATAAAATCAGATGATTTAAAGCAGCGTTTTATCAGGCAAATCGAGGAACAGGTGTATCAAGATAGGGCTACTCTTCAAGAGCTGAATAGATGTTTTGATGGATTGCAAATTGGCCTGTTCACGAGACAGCAGGTTTCCAGAGATCTTATGCGGATGCCTTCAACTTCCGTTCGTGAGCTTTGTGTTGTCAGTAATATAGAGTGCGGTGATAGAGACATGGAGTTCATGGCGATGCTGAAGGACATACATCGAGAGGTTCAGCAATCGATGGAGTTGAAGCTAAAGTTTCTTAATTCTTACGGTTATTGTTAGATTTAAAAGTTTACTTGTTCAAGATGTTATGTAATTATTGGACTTTTAATATCATGAATAAATGAATAAATTTTAATCTTATGAATGTATGTTGCCTTTGTAGGAAAAAAAAAGAGAACGTCAATTTTAAATTTCCAATTGCATATTTTGAATTTCAAAAGTTATTGATATTATCAGTTTTTACTGATTTGATTCGAAAGCATTTGTCATCATGAATTTTCTAATTTTTATTTTAACTTTAATTAAGAGAAAATAACCGTCAATTTGAAATTCTCATTTTTCATATTTTCAATGTTCAAAAATAAAGAAATTAGCATTAATTACTGATTTGATATGCAAGAAATTGTCATCAACAGTTTTTATTTTTATTTTTTTTAACTTTAATTTTTATCACCAAAACAATGTTGGATGAACTCTTATCTCATTGGAATGTAACGATTAGATAAAATGGTAATTTCATTGTAATTCAAGTTTTCATTTGATAATTTCATTCTATCATTAATTAACCACATCAACAATAAAAATGTAAGCAGTGGCTGTTTTTTAGAGAAACCACTGGTGGTCAATATCAGTGGATGTCAACAATAAAAATGTGAGCAGTTGCTGTTTTTAAACTATCAGTGGATAGCCAACAGTGATTGAAACACTGACGTTTGGTCAATTAGTGGTCAACATGAAGAATGAAGAAACAAAGGTTGTCTTTCAGCAGTGGATAACTTTTAAACACTGATGTGATAAATACTGTTACATATAAACACTGAAGTGATATGACATCTAACAACGTAACAGAGTATAAAACACTTGTGTGATAAATATTGTTACATATAAACACTGTTAACATAAACAAAGGTAGAATATCAGGCCTTAGGTACATAAGTGCTTGTCTTTAATAGGGGGTTGTCTTCAACAGTGGATAGGTCTCATCAGTCTTTAAGTCCATCAGTCTTTATAAGGAGCAGAGGTTAGTTATAACAGTCCTTAGCATGATCAGCTGTCACGGCCCCCGGCCCGGTTTGACCCGGTCCAGGAGCCGCGGGACAGAAACCCCGTGGTATTTATTTAATTTGGCAGCGGAATTATTAACAGGATCATTTAAAACTTGAAAATGCCTGATTATTTTATTTCATAATTAGGGATAAACCCTGAAATTTACAATAAAGGTGATTTCTTAAGGAAATCCCTTATTTTACTAAAAACATGTTTATTTATTTTATTAAGCCACATCTTCAAGCTTGTAGTGCTACACAACACTTTTTCTTGGATCACAGCAGATCACCTGAAACATGTTTTAAAAAAAAGTTTTATCAGCAGGGAAATACTGGCGAGTTATTCATTTTGCACAAAACGACACATTGTTATAATACACAGTATTAAGAGCGATTACAATGTTTATATATCAACCAATTACCCCAAATCGGTATTTGTCACTCGACTGTATCTGTGACTATGGTCATATCACCCATTGGCTAACCCGTTGTCCAACGGTGACGGTTATCAAGTAATGTATACAAAACCCCACATACCGGCAGTAATTGAAGATTACAAAGACTTAATCCATGTAATTATAACTTTGAAAACAAATATGATTTTTAAAACAATTTGGTAAAAAGAGAATAACTCACATTGCAGATTTAAATGGGCAGAGTTTAGCCTACAGATAAGCCTGTTAACCTAATTTAAATAACAATGCACACGAAAACTAGGTTAGTAACTTTAATCTAACTTTTTACGACAACTCACGAGATCAAAACCTTCACAATGAATGACAAAGTTAGATACTTAAACATCCATCGAATTCACGACGAATGACAAAGCATAACCCAAGTTTGGGCAGCACTTAAACATCCATCGGATTGGTTTTTATCGATCGGACATTAAATCGTAGCAGTGATCGAGTTATTACCCTGTTGTCGCGGCAGCGTTTCGTGCTGGGTGTGTGTTTTGAACTGATCAGACGATATCTCAATGTACGAAGTGAATTTTAACGTCGAACCAACGCCAAAATCTAAGTGCCAAACTCCTCTATTTATACTGGAAAATGGGCTCCCTCGCGTGGCGCGAGGGCCTGTCTCGTGGCGCGAGGGGACCCCCTCTAGCATAGGGTAGCCTCGTGTCTCAGTAGCTTGGCTGAGTCGACGGTTTGTTAAAATTCGATTTCGACAACAAACTGTGTGGATATTACTAACTATGGAATACCCCCCCCCCTTAGTTTTAGGGGCCCTGATCCTGATTTCGATTGTTCTGAAAATTTTAGAGCTCATGCAGTATCACTTGGGGGTCTCAATTAGGGTTTCATATTAGACAAATTAAGATAAGAATTAATACTTTTAATGAGAGTTGTTTCATTCTCCCCACCTTATTAAAATCTCGTCCTCGAGATTTATTGGAACAAGTAGGGATACTTTCGTTTCATCTCTGATTCCAGTTCCCAAGTGTACTCCTGTCCTCTCTTTGAATTCCACTTGACTTTGACCAGTACAAGTCTTTTGTGCTTGAGAAATTTGACCTTTCTGTCTTCTATCTGCAGTGGCTTCTCAACAAATTTTAAATTTTCATTTATCTCTACATCTTGAAGAGTGTAACAACCCTCGGTAAAACCGACACTCTCAAATATTTCTGACACCCTGGTATGTATCTTAATATGTCTTTAAATACACCCGTATGTGAAAACCAAGGCCGAAATACGTTATAGTATTTAAAATAAATTAAAAACAAGAAATAGTAAGTTGAGGCGGGCCGCGTAGACCCACCCCAACATTCACGCGGGCCGTGTGAGATCATCAAACGCGGAGACACCCGGTGCTGACACGTTTCGACATCGTGGCGGACCTACATGCTGACCCAGCTAAGCTATACATTGACCCAATGTTGACGCGGGCCGCGTAAGGCTTTGCCTACCCTTGCGCGGGCCGCCTGAAAGTCGAGTTCAGCAACTATAAATAGATGGCATCGGATCTCAGTTGAACTCGCTCACAATTTCATTCTCAATCTCGAAATTTTGTAGTAGAGTTATAATACGCGGGTATTACACCCCCTAATTAGCAAGGTTCTGCTCCGTTGTAAGTATTATAACCCCGGTTTCATAGTAGATACGCTACCCGATTGATTTAGGGTTCCGTAACAACTGTCGTGGTTCTGCCCGACGTAGTTGTTGGAATGCCTTCTCGGGGAGGGTATCATTAATATTTTCAAAGGGTTATGATGCTAACCTAGGTGCATTTGTGTAAATTATAGATTATTCTCAGGAAACCCTTACGCGAAGTCTAAGATAGCAATGTGAGTTTATCCTCTTTTTTGTTAACCTTTTTGTAATGTTTTACAAAACCTTAATTATTTTACAATGTGATTAAGCGGTGATTGAGCCTTTGTAGTTCTTCAATTACTGCCGGTATATTGGGGTTTTGTATACAAAATTTACTAATCTGTAAAGTAGTAAGTCGGGGATGACAGTACGTTACCATTGGACGAAGAGTTAGCCAATGAGTAATATGACCCACAAGTCAGGATTGATAGTACTGAATGAGTAATTGTGTAGAAATAAACAATGTGATCGCTCTCAATACTGTTTTAATTGATAAAATGTTTCTTGATTAAACTGGGATTCACTCACCAGTATTTCCCAATAACAAATGTTTTTAAAACATGTTTCAGGTAACAAAATGTGACAGCCAATTAGTAAAAAGCCAGCTGAAAAGCACTGAAGGCTTGGGAAAAATGTGGCTATAAAAGTTACCTAAAAGATGATGTTTTAAATTCAATAAAATAGGGTTTATCCCTATGAATGTATTGTAATAAGAAACTTGGGTTTTACCCATGTGATTATTAATATAAAAGAAGGTGGTTTTACTCTGATAAACATTTCCTAACTACGGTCCTGATGAAATTTCCGCTGCCAAATTAACAAGCTGATACCACCACTACTGAGTTCGCGTCCGCCCGTTCCCGGGACAGATAAGGGATCGGGGGTTGCGACCGGAGGTGGTATCAGAGCCTAGCCACTAGTCTAAGCCAAAGAAGTGTTCTGCTGACACTTAAAATTTAAACCTTTTGTTTTAGGAAATAAATTATGAAAATACATGCATAACCGTATTTACTTGTTATGTATTATTTGACTATTTGTTAGTTTACAGTATGAGTGATCAAGGACCCTCAGACATGAGTCGTCAGTTGTCTGAATCACCTAGGAGTGAAGGTACCTCTTCACAGCCTGCCTTCTCTGGGTATACTGCTGATCAAGAAGAAGGAATGTTTGCTTTTAAAGCACAGTCAGAAGAGCCATTCCCTCATAAGAAATGAGGATGGTTCAGTAAGGAAGCCTTTGCACGTAGGAAAAGAATGCGAAAGTTGCAACAGCAAAGAGTTTTAGCAGCTGCTAAGCGAAAGACTGATGCACATACACAGGATATATTTAATAGAAGCCTAGCCAATTTCCATATCCTAGCCACAACTGCTGCTGACCCGAGTCTGGAACAACTAGTAGCCCCACAACCACAAATATCAGAACAACCCATGGAAATAGGAAACCCTGAAAACCAAGTGGAGATGCATGACTTTAACCCAGAAGAAATCCCTAGGGTACCTGCACCAAACCCCCTAGACCCAAATTACGACCCCTGGTGGGACGACAATAGGGACTTTGTGCAACGTTACCCGATACATGAAGACACCCCCATACAGAACATAGGAGCCTACCCAGGTATGGACCCTTTAGATCCCTATTACCACGATGAATATATTAGGGAATCTTAGAAGATCCTTACCGATTTCAGGCACTTTCACCCCCATATCAGGAACCCGCACCCCAGATTCCGAACCCAGTCCTAGAACCTGCACCCCCAATGAGTGCAGAAAACGTGCAAGAACATAGGACTTTTGGAGAAGAGATTTTAGAAAGCAGTGAGAGAATGAGACAGGTGAGAGAGCGTCTCGTATGGAAATACGATGAGCACAATATGGATTTTTGGAGAAATCCATATCCGTGATGTGATAGAAAAGTTGGTAATAGTAATAATAATAATATAATAAAATAAAAATAAAATAAAATATGTGTGTACGGATGCATATTACTATTAGTGTGATTCTATTCTGTTGGTATTGTAATTTATTTCAGTACTAGAATGTAATAGATGCATAATAGTATATGAAAATAGAGTAAAAGTCGCAATGATCGACGTTTTGGCTAGATTGCGCGTCATATGATTAATTATATTGAATATTATCTTGTGATATTAATATGGAATAAATGTTTAAAATTCAGATGGCCGATGAAGGAAATCAAGGAAATCTGAATAATGATAACCAGAGTAACATTAACGTGGTTAATGAGAATCCAAGCATCAATAACAATGGAAATCAAATGGATAATAGTGTTGTTCAACATATAGTGGCACAAGGAATCATAGATGCAATGCCATTTATTATTCACACTATTCAAAAAGCGAATAATAAAAGTAAGCATAGCAGTAAGCGACCCATTGAACCAGAATACAGCGTGAACAATGGACCTGTACTTCAAATGCCCATTCCTAAAAGAAGAAGAACCGTATCTTACGGTTGTTTTTATAAAGAATTCTGGTCTTGTAAACCAATGGAATTCTCGGGCAACGAAGGGGCCATTGCAACCTTACGCTGGATAGAGAAGACTGAGGCAGTTTTAAGAATAAGCAAGTGTGCTGAAGAAGATAAGATATTGTTTGCTTCGAATCTGTTTAAGAATTCAGCGCTGGAGTGGTGGAACACTATCCTCCAATCAAGAGGAAGTGATAGAACCTATAATATGGAATGGGAAGAATTTAGGAACAAGGTAGAAAGGAAATTCTGCCCACCCAATGAAAAGGAACAGATAGCAAACAAATTCTTAAACCTTAGGATGACTGGTGTAGATAGTAAGGGATACACTAAAATATTCTTCGAATATGCTAGAATAGTGCCAACTCTTGCTTCACCAGAACCAGTGTTAATCTCCCGTTATATTTGGGGATTAATCGGAGAGATTAGACACGTAGTCAAGGCAGCTAGACCTCAAACCATAGAAGAAGCTGTAGAACTAGCCAATACCTTGACTGATGAATTAGTCCGTACCCGAGAAGAGGATCAAAGGAGGAACCTAACCCAGAAATTGACTCAAGAATTTCGTTCTGGAAATTCTAACCGTGGGAGAAATGTAGGTTCTACCTCTGCACCCTACTGTAGGCATTGCAAAAGAAAGCATTCAGGAAGATGCTCCATATACAGTAACTTTTGCAAAATATCGGGACACAAAGAAGAAGACTGCAGGAAGAAAGCTAACAACAAGATATGTTACAACTGCGGAGAACAAGGTCATATCAAGCTTAATTGCCCAAAATTAGCTCCAGCTACAAACAACAAGAATACCAAAAATGCTAGAGCATTTGTTCTAACTGCAGATGAAGCCAAGATGATTCCAGATGTCATAGCTGGTACGTTTTTAGTTAATGATGCCTTTGCTAAAGTATTATTTGACTCTGGTGCAAACCAAAGTTTTATTAATACATCATTTTGCTAATTTCTAAATCAATCATTAACTAAACTACCACTAGAATGCTTAGTAGAGACAGCTAATGGAAAAACTGTTAGAATTTCTGAAATCTTGCAAGGGGCAAGAATTGAAATTTTAAATCAGAAATTTATAGCAAACCTATATCCCATGAATCTGGCAGGATTCGATGTTGTTTTAGGAATGGATTGGTTAATAGCCAATAAAGCCAGTATTTTATGTGATCAAAAGTCAATCCAAGTAAATTCACCAAAAGGTAAAACGATCACAATTAAAGGAGATAAACCATCTAGAACTACAAAATTCATCTCTGTGATGAAAACTGCAAGCTATATAAGGAAAGGTTCTATAGTGTATATGATTTCCATAATCACTAACACTAAAGGAAAAGAACTAAAAGACATTCCAGTAGTGTCTCAGTTTTCAGAAGTATTTCCAGAAGAATTACCAGGACTACCGCCAGACAGAGAAGTTGAATTCAGAATCCATCTACTGCCAGGAACAACACCAATTGCCAAAGCACCTTACCGTTTGGCACCCGCCGAAATGCAGGAGCTGAATAAACAATTAGATGAATTGTTAGAAAAGGGATTTATACAGCCAAGCTCATCGCCATGGGGAGCACCCATCTTATTTGTTAAAAAGAAGGACGGATCGATGCGCATGTGCATTGATTACCGTGAATTAAACAAAGTCATGATTAAGAATCGGTACCCATTACCGAGAATCGATGATTTGTTTGATCAAATGCAAGGAGCTCGATTTTTCTTTAAAATCGATTTAAGGTCAGGATATTATCAATTAAAGGTACAGGAAGAGGACATTCCTAAAACCGCTTTCAGAACAAGGTATGGCCATTATGAATTTACTGTCATGCCATTTGGTTTGACCAATGCCCCAGCTGCATTTATGGACATGATGAACCGAATATGTAAGCCATATTTGGATAAATTCATAATTGTCTTTATAGATGATATTCTAATTTACTCTAAGAGTAAAGAGGATCATGCAACGCATTTGCACTCACTTTTGAGTCTATTAAGAAAAGAAAAACTTTATGCTAAGTTTTCAAAATGCGAGTTTTGGTTAGAACAGGTACAATTTCTCAGACACCTAGTCAATCATGAAGGAATTCATGTGGATCCAACAAAGATTGAGGCAATTACTAAATGGAAAACCCCTGAGTCACCAACCGAGGTTAGAAATTTCTTAGGATTGGCCGGTTATTATAGAAGATTTATTCAAGATTTTTCTAGAATAGCCATTCCCTTAACTAAGCTAACTTGTAAATCCGTTAAGTTTGAATGGGGATTAAAACAAGAAGAAGCATTTAGAATCCTTAAGCAAAGATTAACCCATACACCCATACTAGCGTTACCAGAAGGAACTGAAGACTTTGTAGTCTATTTTGACGCTTCTAAATGTGACACCCCAGGAAAATCAGGAAAACAACGCAACTTAACTAGCTTCCTCAGTAACCACGCGCTAAATTTCAGGACGAAATTCTCTTAACAGGGGGAGAATGTGACAACCCTCAATTTACATGTTTTCCGTACAATTTATTAGTGATAATTAAAGTGCTTGATGACTGTGCTGAATCATTTAACTGCTCTCTGATTTCTGTGTTATATGTACATGTGCGTGTTAGCATACTAGTAGTATACAGAAAAATTACTAAACAGTCTGGTATGCTTTCCTGAGTGTTAGGAATTAACCGTGTTACGAAAATATATATATAAGACGCCTTACGGAATAATTAAACACTTTAACGGAACAGTATCCGACCGAACAACCGGACATTACCTGGGACACCAAATATTTGTCAAACACATTATTTTATTATTTTTGACTAGTCATGATCCCCGTGTACCATAACACCCACTAAATATCAAGTAACTAATATATGCAAGTGCATACTTGGGATTTAACTAATAATTACCAACCTAGTTACAAAATATTACAATTTACCCCCCCCCCCCATGTATGAAATCGGTCATAAGGGGGGCCCACCCCATATCTCACTAGATTCATTTCAAGATTTTATTAGATATGTTGCTTGATATCTTTGCCAAGATATTATAGGGAATCTCTATAAGATTGGTGACATAAGATTATGTGATCATTGCATATCTTCCACTCTCTCTCTTCATATCTTCACTCCATCTTCCCAAGATCACTCATCTCCTTCACTCTCTCCTCTCTCCCTCTCGGCCACCCACAACCGCCCCCATCACCACCACATAACCACCATCATCTCCATCATATTCAAGTTCCATACAAGCTTGAAGGTGAGACAAGAAGGCTTGCAACTTGTGGAAGCTTCAAAGGATCTTTGTTGTTGCTTGTTCATCATCATCTCTTATCATCTTCTTCATTAGATTTTCCCTAGCTTTAAGCTAGTAGTAAGTCTCTATTTAACCCTTGTTCATGTCCATTTTGTGTAGAGAAGGATGTCATATGTTAAACCTACAAGAACACTAAAAAGGGTTTAAACAAGAAGATGAAACATGATGTATTTATGTTAGTATGATGTTATCTTGAGATGTTACTGATTTCTTGCTGATTACTTGTTAATATTGATTACTAGAAATGTTGTTGATCATTATGCATGTTAACAAAACCAATAGAACTCGCATTAGAATGTAAAAGCTGAAAAACAGAAAGTTGTTTGGTGATTACAGCCAACTTCAGTTGGCTGTAACCGAACCTTAATAAAGCGAAAAATGTGTTTTCTGAACTCTAGATTTATATATTATGAAATACGGTTCTAATGGCACTGGAATCATAATTTTTGGACTTCGTTTACTATTTTTAAAAGGTCATTTTGTAACAGCAGCTCAAGCTGCATTTTTGCTGCTGAAAATAGGTGTTATATTTTTGGTGATAACTGGAAATCTATGATGAATCAGCTCATGAAATTTGTACAATATATGAAAACTGATGTATTTGTAATTACCCCACTGGAATTTTGTAAATCGGACTCTCGATGAATTTTAAATAAATTATTCCGTGAACTGCAGTCAGAAAAAGATAAATATGAGTTCAGTCCGGAAAATGAATTTTTATAAAATATTGGTGATGAATTGGATCCCGAGATTTTTATACAATAATATATGGATCATTTAAGACTTTCTGTAAAAAGTTGGGAGTTTTTGGAAGAAGTTAACTATTTTATTAAAATCCCCGAAAACAGCCCAGTTTTGAAGATTAAAGCTGAAACGACATAAGTAGTGATTTGCGTGTCTAAATGTCGGGTAGGTTATCTGAGAATGATATAACATGTTATATGTCAACAAAAGTGTTATATGAAATGTCGTATGTTTGTTTATGAGTGGGGAATAGATGGGAAGTTTATATGGGCATGAACCGTTAAAGTGATGCATGTTTTGTGATAGATACGTGTAGGAACTTTGTGCTCTATTTTGAAGTCACTAATGAACTAAGTGGTAATCATACTAGGACGAGATTGACCGACCTTGACTGTTAGCTATATTTGAGAGTCAAACCGAGCAACCGAGGTGAGTTCACACTCCTAAGGCATGGGATTCCCGGTGGGTTGGGAATGGGATTGAATAACTACTCGTACTATCATTACTATTAAACTACTTTTCACCGTCCTCGGATTGAAGGGCACGTACGTAAAACCTACGTACACTCACACTCGCTACGGTCCTTGGATCAAGAAGGGCACGTACAAACACGACTAGTCGACACATGGGAAGCCCCCACTAATCATCGCACACATGTTTGGGAAACCGCGATACGGCCACTAATCATCGCTCACATGTTTTGGAAACCGCGATCCGGCCACTAATCATCGCAAACATGTTTGGGAAACCGCGATACAGATAAATAAGATACTTGGTTTACGAAATAAACAAATGATTCACGAACACTATAACTAAACAACCAACTGTGAATTCACTCAACTTTGTTGTTGACTCGTTGTTACATGCCTTGCAGGTCGTTAGGTATCTATGGAGCTTGCATCGGAGTGGGAAGAGTCGTTGTGGGACATGGACAACTGTGTACCATGCTAAACATTTGAAACGTTTAAACTTATGATTTGGTTTTAAACTTTATGCTTCTGCTTGTAACTTAAACTATGTTTTGTTTAGACACCAATTGTATTGTGTTGGATTTTACAAACTACTTACATGCTTGTTCAATATGATTGGTGGCTTGATCCTGGTCATGTCACGCCTCCAAGCGGTGGTACTCCGCATGGTGGATTTTGGGGGTGTGACAGATTGGTATCAGAGCCATTGGTTATAGTGAACTTGGTTTTAATAAGGGGAAAAAGTTTTTGTTAAAACCAGACTATAACCTGTACTGTGCTCAACGATCCACAATGATGCTTCGCTCCACGTGCAAGACTCGACATTATAGGTAATATGGTTTATGTTTGTATTACCTACCTGCTAGTAGCACATTTGATTATAGTATGCATTAGCTAGTGTAATAACTGCTATTTGAACCTTGTGTGCTTACTCTTTTTTTGTCACTCCACACTTACGCACTTGCGACACCTTTCTTACGTGTGTCCCTTCGATGTGAAGATCATGAGTGGACATCTCAACATGACCCAGGGTCAGCTGACAACCTTGATTGACGAACGGATTACTGAAGCCTTAGCAACCCAATCAGGGAGTCAACCCATGCACTCTCAAACACGCATGGGCACCTTCAGGGCGTTCCTGAAATGCAAACCTCCCACTTTCGACGGCACTGAAGGGACAATCGGCCTTCTACACTGGATCTGTAGAATCGAATATACATTCGAAGAGAGTGAAAGCCCTGCCAGGAAACGAGTAGAGTACGCTACCGGCATGTTGCAAGGGAAAGCGTATTCTTGGTGGAGCGCACAAGTTCAGATGCTCGGATTGGCAGACGCGAATGCCATCCTCTGGAGCGACTTCAAGGATTTGATTAAGGAAAAATTCTGCCACCTGGACGACATTCTGGAACTTGAAACAGAGTATTATGGTTTGAAGATAGAGGGATCAGAAATTGAGGCGTACACAAAGAGGTCCAACGACTTGGCTGCCTTATGTCCTAACATGTCACAACCCATATCTAGGCGAATCAAGCTATACCTTAGAGGCTTAGTCCCGGAAATCCAAGGGTCTGTAAGTGCGGCCAACCTTCCCACAATCCAGCAAGTCGTTCGTTTGGCACACCAGCTCACCGATCAGGCGATGGAAGAGGGCAAGCTGCCCAAGCGTATTAACGCTACTACTACTGATGCTCCCAGTAACAACAAGCACAAGTGGGATGGAAATTCGGGCGAGGGTTCCACTCCAGCTCAGTCTCAGTCCCAGTGGCGAAAGACAGATGAACACAGGAGCCCCAGTCAACAGTTTTTTGGAAATCAAGGTCAGGGTGGATACAGGGGAAATCACCCTAAGTGCAAACGATGTAGTTTGCACCACAGCTGGCCGTGCAACAAGGATCATTGTCAGAGATGTAACAAGCTTGGACACAAAGCCAGAGATTGCAGGAGCTCACGTCCTGCGAATCAGAATCGGCAACAGCAGCCACAAGCTCCACAGAACCAACAGCAACAGCAGGGTAACAAGGAATACTATCAGTGTGGTGCTGAGGGTCACTTCAAGAGGAACTGTCCACAGTTGAGACAGAATCGTGACAACAGCGGCAACCAGGGCAACGGGAACAATAGCGGAAACAATAAGGATAACCGTAGGACTGGTAAGCATGAGTTCCTGAATGGACAAGAGAAAGAAGGAAACAACCCCAACGTTGTGGCGGGTAAGTTCCTACCAGACAATTTCCTTGTTTCTTTTTTTTTATTCGGGTACAGATGTTAGATATGTGTTCCTAAGAGTTAGTCAAGTGCTTAAGCATACCCCATTACCCTTAAAACACCAAACACACGGTAGAACTAGCTAATGGTAAAAGTCTTGAAGCCACACACGTAGTCAAAGGCTGTAACCTCGTCTTAGCTGGTCAGACTTTCCCTATCAATCTTATTCCTATCACACTGAGAAGTTTCGACGTCGTTATTGGGATGGATTGCCTATCTCATCATCAAGCGGAGATTGTTTACAAGGAGAAAATCGTCCGCATTCCTCGTTCTGGTGAGGAACCCCTCGTGATTCAAGGCGACAAGAGTGGTGCAGTCGTAGGCATCATCTCTTTCCTAAAGGCACAGAAGTGTTTGCGAAAGGGCCACACTGCCATTTTAGCACTCGTTACTGACACGTCAACGGAAGAGAAGAGAATTGAAGACATTCCTATTGTGCGTGATTTTCCCGAGGTATTCCCTGAGGAATTACCTGGTCTTCCGCCTCATCGCCAAGTTGAATTTCAAATCGAGCTTGCCCCTGGAGCAGCGCCCATAGCTCGAGCACCTTATCGTCTAGCTCCATCAGAACTTGAAGAATTGTCCATGCAATTACAAGAACTCTTGGAAAAGGGTTTCATACGTCCTAGCTCTTCGCCCTGGGGAGCTCCAGTCTTGTTTATAAAGAAGAAAGACGGTACCTTCAGAATGTGTATTGACTACCGTGAACTCAATAAGGTGACCGTAAAGAATCGTTATCCTCTCCCGCGCATTGATGACTTATTCGACCAGTTGCAAGGGTCGAGCTATTACTCCAAGATTGATTTGAGATCGGGATACCATCAGCTGAGAGTCCGAGAGGAAGACGTCTCCAAAACAGCATTCAGAACTAGCTACGGCCATTACGAGTTTCTAGTCATGCCTTTCGGGTTGACGAATGCACCAGCGGTTTTCATGGATCTCATGAACCGAGTATGCAAACCTTACCTGGATAAGCTCGTTATTGTGTTCATCGACGATATCCTGATCTACACGAGCAGCATCTACGACTTATGCTGGAACTTCTTCAAAAAGAGCAGTTGTATGCCAAGTTTTCGAAATGTGACATCTGGCTTCGCGAAGTCCACTTTCTAGGCCATGTGGTAAACAAGGATGGAATTCATGTGGATCCATCCAAGGTTGATTCGATCAGGAATGTGACAACTGGCACAAACCGGTAATTTCCGTACACTATAATTATTGCTTAATGACTGCAATTATGAGTTTAATTGTCAGCAATGTCTGAACACATGATTAAACAAGTGAATTCATGCATGTTGTATACTACAAAATATTGCTTTATGCATAAACGAGAGCGTTGCGTCAGAATAATAGTAAACTCACCGGTAAGACACAATGTGTCAACAGAACTGCAGAAAGCAGTTAGACATCAGAATTGAGGCCTAGGTGTAGGTCCGACGACAAAAATACATTAAAACCCTAGAGTATGTGTAAGGGTTTAATTTATGGACATTGCGAAAGCAAAAATATGCACTAAAAAGCACCCGAAATGCACTTTAAGTGCAGAATTTATAAAATTCAGCAATAATTCAGCATTTAGACACATAAATATTATGCAGAAATGTCGTTTTATTGTCCAGAATATTTCCCTAAGTGTTGGGAGTTGAAAGAGTACAAGAAAGGTACTTATAAGACACTAAAAAGTGTGATTTAGCACCTTAACGAATCGGTATTTAACCGAACAACCGGACATTACCCGGAACATCAAATTATTACTTGAAGCATTGTTTAAATGTTTCTGAACTAGTTATGGTCCCCGAACACCATAACACCCCTTATAACGTAATAACGCATTAAATCCCTAAACTTATTTATCAACTAGGGAGTGAATATTACAATTTACCCCCCCCCCCCCATACAAGGTGGACGGTCACATGATGGCCCCACTCTTGATCTCATATAATCTTCCAAAGATCTCCCAAGATTACACTTTATCTACCTTGGATTCATGAAGATATGATGAAGATTCACTAGAGATTTGCATGTACTATAAGATAACCTATTGATGAGAATTTACACTTCACCCCCCCCCCCATTTGCATATGGACGGTCAAGGGGCCCCCACACACACAAGATCTATCTAGATACTTACAAGATCATTATAAATCTTTCATGGATCTTCTAAAGATTTAGATGGGATTTTGCTAGTACTTTAAGTGACACAAGGACCTTTGGTTCATGCACAACCTAATTGTCTATAAGTTGGAGGATTTGCACACATGATCATTTATCATCACAAAACTCACCAACACATTCTCTCTTTCTCTCTAGTAGCTTACGGCCAAACCCCCACAACCATCCATCAATTTTTCGGTTTTAGTTCTCATCATTCCATCATCATACAAGTGTTAGAGGTCACGTATTAGGAAGCTTGGAGCAAGCGGAACACGAAGGACCTCTTTCTTTGGCTTTTATCCACGCGTTTTTCATCAAAAATCTTCCCTAGCCTTGAGCTAGAGGTATAACACTTAAATCTCATATTTGAGCTTATCTAAAGTGGTTAAAAGAATTTTTGTCGGTTAAAACTCGGAATCTTACAAGTTGAAGCATTAAAGTCTACTAAAAGTATGAAAAGTGGTGGTTAATAGCTCATGTGTTGTGTAAAAGTTGTAGTATTTGAAATATGTGATTATTTAGACCCGATCTATGTTGTGGTAGCTCGGATCATCATTTAACCCGGCTTGGTAAGATCATGAATCTTAACATAAAGCTATTTTAGAAGTAACAAGGGTTAAAGGGTGAAACCCTACCACACATAAACCATGAACTTGTGTAAAAACGTTTTAACTTGTACAAAAGTGTTTAGAACTAGTAGATCTATGTATCTACAAGTGGTATTTTCAAAAGACCAAGCATCAAAAGAAATCACATGTTCTAAACCGGATCTTACACAAACAAAAGTGGTTTTTGTAAACAAACAAGTATATGGAATACTTGTGTAACAAAAGTTTTAACAAAGAAATAATTTTCGTAAAAACCGACTAGAAGTTGTAAAACTTCATAATCTTTAAAAATAAGATTTTTAAGAAATTAAACTTATTTTTAAAGATAACAAGACTCACTAAATGTGCTAGTAAGTTACTACACATTTTTGTAAATATTCAAGTTCATGAAATTAGTGATTATTGTTGACGATTATTGCTGATAATTGTTGTTGATGATTGATGATGATTTAAAAGAAAATAAACACACGTTTTGAAAACGTGGGAAACCTCCATTTTTAGGGGAAACTCTGTCAAAATTTTTATAAATTTTGACACTTAGAAAAATATAAGTTTTTGAGAAACTTATTCCCTAAAAATGTATTTAAGGTTACTACCAAGGTTTCCCTAATTTTTGGTGACGAGAAATGGTGATTTTTCAAGAATGAAAATGAATATAAATATGTATATTTTTGAGAGAAAAATATATATTATTTTGTCACCAACTTTTGTGCTAAGTGTGTATAGTATGTGTTATACGTGCTAGTGTATTAAGACTTAAAAATACACTAAATACTCGTGAGGAGTAGAAACATAAAAATACACATACAACACACAAGATACATAATTCGGGTGCTAAGTGCAAAACATAAAAGACTTATATTTATTTTTGGAGAAAATAATATAAGTAAGATACGTAGTTAAAAATATGGAATATTTTTAACACAAGATTATACAAAAGAGAGTGACTGTACTTGTGCGACGCAAGTCTAGTGACTAACGATAAGAAAACGCGTATAGGTTACGACGTTAAGTAAGCAAATCCGGTGAAGTTTACGACGCTAGGAACGCAAAGTTGTGAGTTCATGCTCCCCCTTTTCTCTTTAACTGTTTTCAGTTTTTATAACTTCGGGGGTGAAATACATGTACAAAAGTACAATATTTATAAATGGTATGATATAAATACAAGAAGTACACTTGGTGAGAACGAGAACCAAGTGTGACGAAATATATGGATATGAGAAGCGCATTTGGTGAGACAAGAACCAAGTATAAGGCGCAATGAGAAATGATAAAAAGAAACGCGCTTGGTGAGGACGAGAACCAAGTTGGATGCGTTATGAGAAATGATAACAAGAAACGCGCTTGGTGAGAACGAGAACCAAGTAGGAGGCGTTATGAGAAATAGTGTCACGAATAGGGTTCAGAAGCACCATTAATCAACGTATACATTCAGACCGCAGAACAAAAGGTTAGATCTAACGGGTGCCTGGCAGCCCCACTCACGGTCAGGGCGAGAACCGAGGAGTGTTTTTGTGTCTCAGAATATACCAATTAAATGCCTTAGGTTTGGTAGCTTCCTATGACGTGTCACATGTTAATGGCTTTGCAACCCATTAACAATCTGATAATTACAGAAATACTGTATTTACATAAAATTCATACCATACAAGAATTGATAATAACTTGAAGTACGTGGGGTACTCAAGAGAATTGATATATAACTTGAAGTACGTGGGGTACTCAAGAAGATTGATAAATAACTTGAAGTACGTGGGGTACTCAAGAAGAAATTGAATTATACATAGGTACGTGATGTACACATGAAACTGGATTTATGAAAACTTGATTTACTCACAAACTATGTTTTCATACAAAGTATACAAACATGAAATACAAAACTGCATGAATTCACACCAACTTTATGTTGACGTTTTTCCAAAAACTCACATGTATTTCAGGTAACTAGGATGGATGTGCGCGTGGTCTAGCTTATGCTCGTGGATGTCGCTTGTGTTTTACTTTGAATAAAGTTGTAGACTTTTAAGACAATGCTTTATGCGACTTAGCGATGTAAACGCTAACGAATGTTTTCAAATTATGGTATTTGAATGTTGTTTTTACGAGCATGTAGCATGTTTACTCTTCGTATGCAATGAGAACCTTTCATGATCACACCTCGTGCTTCCGCCGCAGAAAGGGGTGTGACAGATTGGTATCAGAGCTGCGATTGTAGTGAACCAGGATTCCTTCTCGAGTCTAGTCTACAATCTCTAGGATCCATTCACGAGAACAATTTTCAAAGAGTTTTCATTGCATAAAACGTCCCGCGACATCCACTGCCTGAAACTGTCTACATGAGTCTAGAAAAGACACTACGAGACTTAGAGTGCACTTGAGTAGCACTTGTCGTTGACTAGAAACTACTTGCAATTATGTGTGATAATTAGCATACTAGTAGTAGAATGTCACAAGTATACGTGACTTTACCTGAAAGCAATGGCCCATCTGAAGGAAGAAATACGAGGATGAAACGAACTGTGCGGACTGTGCAAGGAGTTACGTAATTATGGATGCATACATAATTATGGAATTCAGTGCACAGAAACCACAGCAAGTCTTGTCACGTATAGATTCCCTCAGTGCAAGCCTACTAAGTACTCTGCTAGAGTAATAATTGTTTGATGTCACTTATGTGGTATATATACCTATGAATATATATGATACTACGGTTTAGTGTGACGATATCAAACAAATGCCTAACCCTGCTGTGTTATGTTCTGTCAGAACATGGCACCCAGGAAAACTGTGAATGCTCGCAATGATGATCAACCTCCACCTCCCCCACTGCCAAGGACTGCTGAAGAGCTGAACGCTTTGCTAGAGGAAAGGATCTCCGCTGCTATCGCCCAGTACGAGGCGAACCGAACTCAAGACAGTGGAGGACCAAGCAACGCTAGGCGTAATGGGAATGGAGATTCGTCTGGAGGCAATGCAGCTCAAGGCTGCACTTTCAAGCAGTTCCTCGACTGCAAGCCGATGAACTATGATGGCACAGGAGGTGCAGTAGCATTTGTGCGCTGGACGGAGAAGACTGAAGCTACATTCCGCATGAGCAAGTGTACCGCGGATCAACAAGTCACTTTTGCTACTGGGTTGTTTGTCGATGAAGCTCTGACTTGGTGGAACCTGCAAGCCCAAACTTTGGGTGATGACGTCGCGTATGGCCTCACTTGGGAGGAACTGAAGGAAAGGATGAGAGAGAAGTACTGCTCTCGAGCTGAACTCCAAAGGCTGGAGACGGAGTTCTGGCACCTGACCATGGAAGGTGCTGACATAAATGGTTACACTCGAAGGTTCCACGATCTGTCTAGAGTACTTCCCTACATGGTGACTCCTGAATTTAAGCGTGTGGAACGCTACATTTGGGGACTGGCCTCAGAGTTTCGTGGCATGGTGACGTCGGCCAAACCACAAACAATCACCGAGGCTGTAACTCTGGCTGTCAGCCTGACTGAAGATTGTGTTCGTATGAAGAAGCTCTCACTGAACCCAACAGAAAAGACCGAGACACATGCTGAGTCGTCCGGTGACAAAAAGAGGAAGCATACAAGTTTGAACCAAGCTACTCGCAACAACAAGAGTTTCAACAAGAAGCGCGACACTAATCCGCCTCAGGAGATGAAAACCCATACAACCAAAGCATACCAAGGCTCCATGCCTAGATGCCAAAAATGTAAGTATCATCATGATGGAGCTTGTCGCATTCCAAGGTGCGACAAATGTGGTAAATTGGGTCATCAAACCGAAGACTGTTGGGGAAAAGGAAAGAACCGAAATGGAAACGGTGCTGGTAATAAGAATGGCAACGGGAAAGGGCAGAACCAAGGATGCTTCAAGTGTGGAAGCAATGATCACTTCATGAAGAACTGCCCAGAGAGAAACAACGCTCCGGCTCGAGCATTTGTGATTGGAGCAAGAGACGCACGCGAGGACCCTAACGTGGTCACCGGTACGTTTCTCATTAACAATCACTTTGCATCCATATTATTTGACACTGGCGCCGATTATAGCTTCATGTCTGTGGAATTTAAACGCATACTCGGAATAGAATCTAGTAGATTAGAAATTCCTTATTCCATAGAACTAGCCAATGGTAAACTTGTTGAATCAAGCGAAGTTGTTAGAGGCTGCACACTAGAACTTGGCGAACGGAATTTTAGCATCGATCTCTTACCTATTCAATTGGGTAGCTTCGATGTAGTGGTCGGAATGGACTGGTTGTCCAAGAACAAAGCTGAAGTTATCTGTCATGAGAAAATCATTCGCATCCCTTTAGCGAATGGTGAAACCCTCATCGTGCATGGGGAAAAACGAGACGCGCCTCTTCGAATCATCAGTTGTATGAAAGCACAGAAGTGCTTAAGGAAAGGATGTGTCGTTTTCCTAGCACACGTTATAGACAAGAAGGCTGAGGAGCCGAAACTCGAAGACATTCCTGTGGTGAAGGAATTTCCAGATGTGTTCCCTGAAGATCTGCCAGGACTACCTCCGCAACGACAAGTCGAATTCCGTATAGACTTGGTTCCAGGAGCTGCTCCTGTAGCCAAGGCACCCTATCGACTTGCACCATCCGAAATGCAAGAATTATCTACACAACTTCAGGAGTTGTTGGATAAAGGATTCATAAGGCCAAGCTTCTCACCCTGGGGAGCTCCAGTATTGTTCGTGAAGAAGAAGGATGGAACACTGCGGATGTGTATCGATTACAGGGAACTGAACAAACTCACTATCAAGAATCGGTATCCACTACCGAGGATTGATGACTTATTTGATCAACTGCAAGGATCAAGCTACTATTCCAAGATCGACCTTCGATCTGGATACCATCAGCTGAGAATCCAAGAAGAAAGCGTGCCAAAGACTGCATTCAGAACGCGATATGGGCACTACGAATTTCTTGTGATGCCATTTGGGTTGACGAATGCACCAGCGGTTTTTATGGATCTAATGAACCGCGTATGCAAACCATATCTCGATAAATTCGTGATTGTATTTATCGATGATATCCTGATTTACTCGCGAACGAAAAAAGAGCACGAGCAACATCTCAGAACCATCTTGGAGCTACTGAAGAAAGAGAAACTTTATGCAAAGTTCTCGAAATGCGAATTCTGGATTCGCGAAGTACAATTTCTTGGCCACGTGGTGAATGAGAAAGGCATTCATGTAGACCCGTCCAAGATTGAAGCAATAAAGAATTGGGAAGCTCCCAAGACCCCAACTGAAGTTCGTCAATTTTTGGGCCTAGCGGGCTACTATCGGCGATTCATTGAGAATTTCTCGAAGATAGCTCAACCGCTAACGACCCTTACCCAGAAAGACAAGAAGTACGACTGGGGTCACAAACAAGAAGAAGCCTTTCGGCTACTCAAGAACAAGCTCTGCGATGCACCGATACTATCGTTACCCGAAGGCACTGAAGACTTCGTGGTATACTGCGACGCCTCACGACAAGGCTTGGGTTGCGTGCTCATGCAACGCCAAAAAGTCATCGCTTATGCTTCAAGACAACTGAAGGTTCACGAGAGAAATTATACCACTCACGACCTGGAACTGGGTGCAGTGGTATTCGCCTTGAAGATTTGGCGACATTATCTATATGGTACTCGATGTACAATCTTCACAGATCACAAAAGCTTGCAACACATATTTGATCAGAAGGAATTGAATATGCGCCAGCGACGTTGGGTCGAGCTGCTGAATGATTATGACTGTGAGATTAAGTACCATCCTGGAAAGGCGAACGTTGTAGCAGACGCGTTGAGCCGAAAAGAAAGGGTTAAGACCCTGAGGGTTCGAGCACTGGAAATGACGATTCGAACGAACCTCACAGCACGCATTCGAGATACACAATAGGAAGCTCTTAAAGAAGAGAACCGTAAAGCTGAATACCTACGGGGTATGCTGAAATACATGGTGCCAAACGAAGAGGGAGCCTTATACTTCAAGAAGCGTATTTGGGTTCCACTCTATGGTGGCATACGAGAAGTCATCCTTAATGAAGCCCACAAATCGAGATATTCGATCCACCCAGGATCGGACAAAATGTATCAAGACTTGAAAGAGTACTATTGGTGGCCGAGACTCAAAAGCGACGTTGCTGTCTATGTTGGAAAATGCCTAACCTGTGCTAAGGTTAAGGCAGAATATCAGAAACCGTCCGGCCTACTACAACAACCAGAGATTCCCGTATGGAAGTGGGAACAAATCTCGATGGACTTCATAACGAAATTACCCAGGACCCCGAGAGGGCACGATATGATATGGGTAATAGTTGATCGATTGACGAAGTCTGCGCATTTCCTACCAATCCGAGAGAAGGATAGCACTGGAAAGCTGGCAGAGATATACTTAAGAGAGATTGTGGCACGTCATGGAGTGCCAATCTCAATCATTTCAGACAGAGATGGACGCTTTGTCTCAAGAATCTGGCAATCATTTCAGGAAGCCTTTGGATCTCAGTTAGATCTAAGCACGGCATTCCATCCACAAACAGACGGCCAGAGCGAACGGACTATACAAACATTAGAAGATATGCTTCGCGCATGTGTCATGGACCTAGGCGGCAGCTGGGATACTCATCTACCTTTAGTTGAGTTTTCCTACAATAACAGCTATCATACAAGCATAAAAGCCGCGCCGTTCGAAGCTCTGTATGGCCGCAAATGCCGATCGCCCTTATGTTGGGCAGATGCCGGAGATAAATGTATGGTTGGTCCTGAACTTGTACAAGAGACAACCGACAAGATTGCGCAGATCCGAGAACGCATTAAGGCGGCTCGAGAGCGACAAAAGAGCTACGCGGATCCAAATAGAAAATCGGTAGATTTCAAGGTGGGAGACAAAGTGTTGTTAAAAGTCTCACCATGGAAGGGCGTAGTCAGATTTGGAAAGCGTGGAAAGTTGAATCCACGATACATCGGACCATTCAGAATATTGAGAAGAATTGGTACCGTGGCATACAAGTTGGAGTTACCGGCAGAACTTAATGGAGTACATGATACGTTTCATGTATTCAACCTGAAGAAGAGTCCAACGCAAGAAAACGTGACCATCCCGTTGGATGAAGTGCATATTGATGAAGCCCTCCGATTTACAGAACAACCCGTTGAGGTTACTGACTGGAAAGTCAACAAGACCAGGAGGAGCAGCGTGAAACTTGTTAAAGTACGTTGGAGCTCTAAGCACGGACCCGAGTACACATGGGAACGTGAAGATCAGTTCAAGAAAAAGTATCCCCACCTATTCAAGAAGACTCCAGCGAGAGTTAGTTCAGTCTGAATTTCGGGACGAAATTCTTTTAACGGGGGGAGACTGTGACAACTGGCACAAACCGGTAATTTCCGTACACTATAATTATTGCTTAATGACTGCAATTATGAGTTTAATTGTCAGCAATGTCTGAACACATGATTAAACAAGTGAATTCATGCATGTTGTATACTACAAAATATTGCTTTATGCATAAACGAGAGCGTTGCGTCAGAATAATAGTAAACTCACCGGTAAGACACAATGTGTCAACAGAACTGCAGAAAGCAGTTAGACATCAGAATTGAGGCCTAGGTGTAGGTCCGACGACAAAAATACATTAAAACCCTAGAGTATGTGTAAGGGTTTAATTTATGGACATTGCGAAAGCAAAAATATGCACTAAAAAGCACCCGAAATGCACTTTAAGTGCAGAATTTATAAAATTCAGCAATAATTCAGCATTTAGACACATAAATATTATGCAGAAATGTCGTTTTATTGTCCAGAATATTTCCCTAAGTGTTGGGAGTTGAAAGAGTACAAGAAAGGTACTTATAAGACACTAAAAAGTGTGATTTAGCACCTTAACGAATCGGTATTTAACCGAACAACCGGACATTACCCGGAACATCAAATTATTACTTGAAGCATTGTTTAAATGTTTCTGAACTAGTTATGGTCCCCGAACACCATAACACCCCTTATAACGTAATAACGCATTAAATCCCTAAACTTATTTATCAACTAGGGAGTGAATATTACAATTTACCCCCCCCCATACAAGGTGGACGGTCACATGATGGCCCCACTCTTGATCTCATATAATCTTCCAAAGATCTCCCAAGATTACACTTTATCTACCTTGGATTCATGAAGATATGATGAAGATTCACTAGAGATTTGCATGTACTATAAGATAACCTATTGATGAGAATTTACACTTCACCCCCCCCCCCCCATTTGCATATGGACGGTCAAGGGGCCCCCACACACACAAGATCTATCTAGATACTTACAAGATCATTATAAATCTTTCATGGATCTTCTAAAGATTTAGATGGGATTTTGCTAGTACTTTAAGTGACACAAGGACCTTTGGTTCATGCACAACCTAATTGTCTATAAGTTGGAGGATTTGCACACATGATCATTTATCATCACAAAACTCACCAACACATTCTCTCTTTCTCTCTAGTAGCTTACGGCCAAACCCCCACAACCATCCATCAATTTTTCGGTTTTAGTTCTCATCATTCCATCATCATACAAGTGTTAGAGGTCACGTATTAGGAAGCTTGGAGCAAGCGGAACACGAAGGACCTCTTTCTTTGGCTTTTATCCACGCGTTTTTCATCAAAAATCTTCCCTAGCCTTGAGCTAGAGGTATAACACTTAAATCTCATATTTGAGCTTATCTAAAGTGGTTAAAAGAATTTTTGTCGGTTAAAACTCGGAATCTTACAAGTTGAAGCATTAAAGTCTACTAAAAGTATGAAAAGTGGTGGTTAATAGCTCATGTGTTGTGTAAAAGTTGTAGTATTTGAAATATGTGATTATTTAGACCCGATCTATGTTGTGGTAGCTCGGATCATCGTTTAACCCGGCTTGGTAAGATCATGAATCTTAACATAAAGCTATTTTAGAAGTAACAAGGGTTAAAGGGTGAAACCCTACCACACATAAACCATGAACTTGTGTAAAAACGTTTTAACTTGTACAAAAGTGTTTAGAACTAGTAGATCTATGTATCTACAAGTGGTATTTTCAAAAGACCAAGCATCAAAAGAAATCACATGTTCTAAACCGGATCTTACACAAACAAAAGTGGTTTTTGTAAACAAACAAGTATATGGAATACTTGTGTAACAAAAGTTTTAACAAAGAAATAATTTTCGTAAAAACCGACTAGAAGTTGTAAAACTTCATAATCTTTAAAAATAAGATTTTTAAGAAATTAAACTTATTTTTAAAGATAACAAGACTCACTAAATGTGCTAGTAAGTTACTACACATTTTTGTAAATATTCAAGTTCATGAAATTAGTGATTATTGTTGACGATTATTGCTGATAATTGTTGTTGATGATTGATGATGATTTAAAAGAAAATAAACACACGTTTTGAAAACGTGGGAAACCTCCATTTTTAGGGGAAACTCTGTCAAAATTTTTATAAATTTTGACACTTAGAAAAATATAAGTTTTTGAGAAACTTATTCCCTAAAAATGTATTTAAGGTTACTACCAAGGTTTCCCTAATTTTTTGTGACGAGAAATGGTGATTTTTCAAGAATGAAAATGAATATAAATATGTATATTTTTGAGAGAAAAATATATATTATTTTGTCACCAACTTTTGTGCTAAGTGTGTATAGTATGTGTTATACGTGCTAGTGTATTAAGACTTAAAAATACACTAAATACTCGTGAGGAGTAGAAACATAAAAATACACATACAACACACAAGATACATAATTCGGGTGCTAAGTGCAAAACATAAAAGACTTATATTTATTTTTGGAGAAAATAATATAAGTAAGATACGTAGTTAAAAATATGGAATATTTTTAACACAAGATTATACAAAAGAGAGTGACTGTACTTGTGCGACGCAAGTCTAGTGACTAACGATAAGAAAACGCGTATAGGTTACGACGTTAAGTAAGCAAATCCGGTGAAGTTTACGACGCTAGGAACGCAAAGTTGTGAGTTCATGCTCCCCCTTTTCTCTTTAACTGTTTTCAGTTTTTATAACTTCGGGGGTGAAATACATGTACAAAAGTACAATATTTATAAATGGTATGATATAAATACAAGAAGTACACTTGGTGAGAACGAGAACCAAGTGTGACGAAATATATGGATATGAGAAGCGCATTTGGTGAGACAAGAACCAAGTATAAGGCGCAATGAGAAATGATAAAAAGAAACGCGCTTGGTGAGGACGAGAACCAAGTTGGATGCGTTATGAGAAATGATAACAAGAAACGCGCTTGGTGAGAACGAGAACCAAGTAGGAGGCGTTATGAGAAATAGTGTCACGAATAGGGTTCAGAAGCACCATTAATCAACGTATACATTCAGACCGCAGAACAAAAGGTTAGATCTAACGGGTGTCTGGCAGCCCCACTCACGGTCAGGGCGAGAACCGAGGAGTGTTTTTGTGTCTCAGAATATACCAATTAAATGCCTTAGGTTTGGTAGCTTCCTATGACGTGTCACATGTTAATGGCTTTGCAACCCATTAACAATCTGATAATTACAGAAATACTGTATTTACATAAAATTCATACCATACAAGAATTGATAATAACTTGAAGTACGTGGGGTACTCAAGAGAATTGATATATAACTTGAAGTACGTGGGGTACTCAAGAAGATTGATAAATAACTTGAAGTACGTGGGGTACTCAAGAAGAAATTGAATTATACATAGGTACGTGATGTACACATGAAACTGGATTTATGAAAACTTAATTTACTCACAAACTATGTTTTCATACAAAGTATACAAACATGAAATACAAAACTGCATGAATTCACACCAACTTTATGTTGACGTTTTTCCAAAAACTCACATGTATTTCAGGTAACTAGGATGGATGTGCGCGTGGTCTAGCTTATGCTCGTGGATGTCGCTTGTGTTTTACTTTGAATAAAGTTGTAGACTTTTAAGACAATGCTTTATGCGACTTAGCGATGTAAACGCTAACGAATGTTTTCAAATTATGGTATTTGAATGTTGTTTTTACGAGCATGTAGCATGTTTACTCTTCGTATGCAATGAGAACCTTTCATGATCACACCTCGTGCTTCCGCCGCAGAAAGGGGTGTGACAAGGAACTGGCCTGCACCCCATACACCAACAAAAATCCGCCAATTCTTGGGTTTGGCAGGATACTACAGAAGGTTTATCAAGGATTTCTCAAGGATTGCGCAACCTCTCACTTCACTGACTCAGAAGGGTGTCACCTATCGTTGGGGTGATGCACAGGAGTCTGCATTTCAGCACTTGAAAGATAGACTTTGTAGCGCGCCTATTCTCTCATTGCCTGAAGGCACAGATGATTTTGTGGTTTATTGCGACGCATCCATACAAGGACTGGGTTGCGTATTGATGCAACGTGACAAGGTCATTGCCTACGCATCGCGCCAACTTAAGGTTCACGAAAGGAACTACACTACGCACGACTTGGAACTGGGAGTAGTTGTTTTCGCGCTTAAGATATGGGGACATTACCTGTACGGTACCAAGTGCACCATTTACACCGATCACAGGAGTCTCGAGCATATCTTCAAGCAAAAGGAGTTAAACAATGCGACAACGCCGATGGGTCGAGCTCTTAAATGATTACGAATGCGCGATCAAGTACCATCCAGGCAAGGCCAATGTTATGGCCGACGCCCTCAGTCGAAAGGATACTATACCTAAGCGTGTACGTGCGTTACAGCTTACCATCCAATCTAGTCTTCCTGCTCAGATTCGCGATGCTCAGGTTGAAGCATTGAAAGCGGAGAACATCAGAGCTGAATCCTTACGATGATCGAGGCAGCGCCTAGAACAAATGGAAGACGGTGCCTACTATGTTAACGGACGCATCTGGGTTCCACTGTATGGAGACCTACGCGAGCTTGTGATGGATGAAGCACACAAGTCTCGTTATTCGGTACATCCTGGTTCGGATAAAATGTACCACGACCTCAAGACTACGTATTGGTGGCCTGACATGAAAGCCCACATAGCAACCTACGTCAGTAAGTGCTTGACTTGTGCGAGAGTCAAGACCGAATATCAGAAACCATCAGGCCTACTTCAACAACCAGAGATACCTAAATGGAAATGGGAGCAAATTTCCATGGATTTCGTTACTGGCCTGCCTAGATCTCAACGCGGAAATGACACTATTTGGGTAATAGTGGATCGATTGACCAAGTCTGCACATTTATATGTCAACAAAAGTGTTATATGAAATGTCGTATGTTTGTTTATGAGTGGGGAATAGATGGGAAGTTTATATGGGCATGAACCGTTAAAGTGATGCATGTTATGTGATAGATACGTGTAGGAACTTTGTGCTCTATTTTGAAGTCACTAATGAACTAAGTGGTAATCATACTAGGACGAGATTGACCGACCTTGACTGTTAGCTATATTTGAGAGTCAAACCGAGCAACCGAGGTGAGTTCACACTCCTAAGGCATGGGATTCCCGGTGGGTTGGGAATGGGATTGAATAACTACTCGTACTATCATTACTATTAAACTACTTTTCACCGTCCTCGGATTGAAGGCACGTACGTAAAACCTACGTACACTCACACTCGCTACGGTCCTTGGATCAAAAAGGGCACATACAAACACGACTAGTCGACACATGGGAAGCCCCCACTAATCATCGCACACATGTTTGGGAAACCGCGATACAGCCACTAATCATCGCAAACATGTTTGGGAAACCGTGATACAGATAAATAAGATACTTGGTTTACGAAATAAACAAATGATTCACGAACACTATAACTAAACAACCAACTGTGAATTCACTCAACTTTGTTGTTGACTCGTTGTTACATGCCTTGCAGGTCGTTAGGTATCTATGGAGCTTGCATCGGAGTGGGAAGAGTCGTTGTGGGACATGGACAACTGTGTACCATGCTAAACATTTGAAACGTTTAAACTTATGATTTGGTTTTAAACTTTATGCTTCCGCTTGTAACTTAAACTATGTTTTGTTTAGACACCAATTGTATTGTGTTGGATTTTGCAAACTACTTACATGCTTGTTCAATATGATTGGTGGCTTGATCCTGGTCACGTCACGCCTCCAAGCGGTGGTACTCCGCATGGTGGATTTTGGGGGTGTGACACTAAATTAGGTTATGGATGCGTATTAATGCAACGTCAAAAGGTTATAGCTTACGCATCTAGACAACTTAAGAATCATGAAGAGAATTATTCTACCCATGATTTAGAATTAGGAGCTATAATTTTTGCTCTTAAAATTTGGAGACATTACCTTTATGGTAGTAAGTTTACCATATTCACTGATCATAAGAGTTTAAGGTATATTTTCAAGCAAAAGGAGTTGAATATGAGACAAAGACGCTGGATGGAAATGCTTAGTGATTATGATTGTGATATCCAGTATCATGAAGGAAGAGCAAATATAGTAGCAGATGCTCTAAGCCGAAAATATCCTGAAAAGCCAAAAAGGGTAAGTTCTCTTAAATTAAATCTACAAGTAGATTTAAATGATCAGATAAGAGAAGCACAAGAATCAGTAATCAAAGAAGATACTGAAAAATTAAAAGGTATGCTGAAAGAATTAAAACAAGAAACAGATGGAATTTGGAGATTCCATGAAAAGAGAATGTGGATACCTAAATTAGGAAACCTTCGTCGTCGTATACTAGAAGAGGCCCATAAATCTAAGTATACGATGCACCCAGGAAGTGATAAAATGTACCTGGATTTAAGGAAAAATTTCTGGTGGATAGGAATGAAAAAGGACATAGCAGCTTATGTTTCTAAATGTTTAACCTGTTCACAAGTCAAAGCTGAACACCAGAAACCCTCAGGATTTCTACAACAGTTAGAAATGCCGGTGTGGAAATGGGAATTGATAACAATGGATTTTGTTACTAAATTACCCAAAACAAAGAAAGGAAATGATACAATCTGGGTGATTGTAGATAGACTAACCAAGTCAGCTCATTTCTTACCAATGAAGGAAACATTCAGTATGGAACAGTTAGCCAAATTATATGTAAATGAAATTGTTTCTTTACATGGCATTCCTTTATCAATTGTTTCTGATAGGGATAGCCGATTTACCTCTCATTTTTGGTCAAGTTTCCAAAAGGCAATGGGAACCATGTTAAATCTAAGCACAGCTTATCATCCTCAAACAGACGGACAAAGTGAAAGAACAATTCAAACAATGGAGGACATGCTTAGAGCTTGTGTAATTGATTTTGGAGGTAATTGGGACGATCACTTACCTTTAATAAAATTTTCTTATAATAATAGTTATCACACAAGTATCAATGCTGCACCATTCAAAGCACTTTATAGACGTAAGTGCCGAACCCCAGTCTGTTGGGCAGAAATTGGGGAAAAGCAACTATCTGGACCTGAGATAGTGCAAGAAACACCTGACAAGATTATTCAAGTTAAAGAACGACTGAAAGCAGCACGTGATCGACAAAAGAGCTATGCCGATAATCGACGCAAGCCCTTGGAGTTTCAATTAGGAGATAAAGTATTATTGAAAGTCTCTCCTTGGAAAGGAGTGGTAAGATTCATCAAAAGAGGAAAGCTAAGTCCCAGGTATATTGGACCTTTTGAGATTATTAGAAGAATAGGACCTGTAGCCTATCAGCTACAACTGCCAGAGGAAATGGCTGGTATACATGATGTATTTCATGTATCTAATCTCAAGAAATGCTTAGCTGATGAATCACTAATAGTACCTCTTAAGGATATAGAGGTAAATGAACAACTCAAGTTTGTAGAAAGGCCTCTACAGATTGAAGACAGGAAAGTCAAGAATCTCAAACATAAAAGACTAGTTCTAGTCAAAGTGAAGTGGGAATCCAAAAGAGGACCTGAGTACACATGGGAGCGTGAATCAGAAATGCAAAAGAAATATCCGCACTTGTTCCAGTAGATCTCGAGGACGAGCTCTAAAACAAGGTGGGGAGAATGGAACAACCCTCGATAAAACCGATACTCTCAAATATTTCCGACACCCTAGTATATATCTTAATATGTCTTTAAATACACCCGTATGTGAAAACCGAGCCCAAAATACGTTATAGTATTTAAAATAAATTTAAAACAAGAAATAGTAAGTTGAGGCGGGCCGCATAGACCCACCCCAACATTCACGCGGGCCATGTGAGATCATCAAAAGCGGAGACAACCGGTGCTGACAAGTGTCGACATCGTGGCGGACCTACATGCTGACCCAGCTAAGCTATACGTTGACCCAATGTTGACGCGGGCCGCGTAAGGCTTTGCCTACCCTTACGCGGGCCAACTGAAAGTCGAGTTCAGCAACTATAAATAGATGGCATCGGATCTCAGTTGAACTCGCTCACAATTTCATTCTCAATCTCAAAATTCTGTAGTAGAGTTATAATACGCGGGTATTATACCCCCTAATTAGCAAGGTTCTGCTCCGTTGTAAGTATTATAACCCTGGTTTCATAGTAGATACGGTGCCCGATTGATTTAGGGTTCCGTAACAACTGTCGTGGTTCTGCCCGACGTAGTTGTTGGAATACCGTCTCGGGGAGGGTATCATTAATATTTTCAAAGGGTTATGATGCTAACCTAGGTGCATTTGTGTAAATTATAGATTATTCTCAGGAAACCCTTACGCGAAGTCTAAGATAGCAATGTGAGTTTATCCTCTTTTTTGTTAACCTTTTTGTAATGTTTTACAAAACCTTAATTATTTTACAATGTGATTAAGCGGTGATTGAGTCTTTGTAGTTCTTCAATTACTGCCGGTATGTTGGGGTTTTGTATACAAAATTTATTACTCTGTAAAGTAGTAAGTCGGTGATAACAGTATGTTACCATTGGACGAAGAGTTAGCCAATGAGTAATATGACCCACAAGTCAGGATTGACAGTACTGAATGAGTAATTGTGTAGAAATAAACAATGTGATCGCTCTCAATATTGTTTTAATTGATAAAATGTTTCTTGATTAAACTGGGATTCACTCACCAGTATTTCCCACTGACAAATGTTTTTAAAACATGTTTCAGGTAACAAAATGTGACAGCCAATTAGTAAAAAGCCAGCTGGAAAGCACTGAAGGCTTGGGAAAAATGTGGCTATAAAAGTTACCTAAAAGATGATGTTTTAAATTCAATAAAATAGAGTTTATCCCTATGAATGTATTGTAATAAGAAACTTGGGTTTTACCCATGTGATTATTAATATAAAAGAAGGTGGTTTTACTCTGATAAACATTTCCTAACTACGGTCCTGATGAAATTTCCGCTGCCAAATTGACAAGCTGATACCACCACTACTGAGTTCGCGTCCGCCCGTTCCCGGGACAGATAAGGGATCGGGGGTTGCGACAAAGAGGTACTACCAGGGATTCGTCAGATAGACATTTCTTGAGATTGGATACATGAAATACATCATGTACCCCGCTAACTCTTCTGGTAGTTGTAAACGATAAGCAACTGGTCCTATTCGCTGGATTATTGGGAATGGTCCTACATACCTTGGACTTAGCTTTCCCTTCTTTCCAAATCGAACTACTCCTTTCCAAGGAGAAACTTTCAAGAGTACCTTATCTCCGACTTGAAATTCCTGTGGCTTGCGTCGATTATCGGCATAACTCTTCTGGCGATGTCGAGCCGTCTTTAGTCTCTCCTTGATTTGAGTTATCTTGTCAGTGGTTTCTTGTACGATTTCGGGACCTGATAATTGGCTTTCTCCTATTTCTGCCCAACTCACTTTCGTCCATACAGTGCTTCAAATGGGGCAGCTTCATTGCTTGAATGGTAACTATTGTTATAGGAGAATTCAATTAAGGGTAGGTGGTCATCCCAGTTTCCACCAAAATCTATCACACATGCTCTAAGCATGTCTTCTAGGGTTTGGATCGTCCTTTCACTTTGTCTGTCTGTTTGAGGATGGTAAATTGTACTTAAATTTAATCGCGTCCCCATGGCTTCTTGGAAACTTGTCCAGAAATGAGAGGTGAAGCGACTATCTCTATCTGACACTATGGAGAGTGGAACTCCATGTAAGGATACTACTCCGTCTACGTACAACTTTGCTAACCTTTCCATGCTAAAGGTTTCTTTCATGGGTAGAAAGTGAGCTGATTTGGTTAATCGATCCACAATTACCCAAATCGCATCATTACCTTTTCTGGTTTTGGGCAACTTAGTAACAACATCCATGGTTATTAGTTCCCATTTCCATACAGGCATTTCTAATTGTTGGAATAACCCTGAAGGTTTCTGGTGTTCTGCCTTAACTTGTGAACAAGTCAAGCACTTAGAAACATATCTAGCTATATCCTTTTTCATTCCTATCCACCAGAAATTATTCCTTAAATCTTGGTACATCTTATTATTTCCAGGGTGCATGGTATACCTAGATTTATGGGCTTTGATGTGTTCAAAATGTAACATATAAATTTCATCAAATGAGACATAAAACTAACCCTTTTTTAGTACTAATGTTGGAAAAAGTGTGCTTTTGTCTTCCTTTTGTATTTTCAGGATTAAATGAGCTCAAATTAACAAAAGAAGCAAAAAGACATCAAAATCTAACATAAATACAAGAAAAAGGACAAGACGTGACATGCCCGACCACACAACAGCATCTTCCCAAGCAAAACAAGATATCAGAAGCCTGAACACGCCCCGTGCTCAGCCAGCACGGGGGCGTGCCCAAGTGTCAGCAGAAAAGACAAAGTGGTAGAAGCTTCTATTGCCCACCACGGGGCCGTGTTCAGCGGACACGGGGCCGTGGTCAACTATAAGATTCGCACAATCCAGGCTAATCTTCATAGTACAAAGATTCTTCTGCACACGGGGTCGTGCTCAGCGGACACGGGGGCGTGGTCAACTAATAAGACAAAGCTGCATTAAATGAAGAAAGAGAAGGATGTGGACACGGGGCCGTGCCCGAGCTTCTGTTCAGCCTATAAATAGAAGTGCTTGGCTCAAGCTCAAACCATCCCTTGGCACACCACCTCTCTCACACTTCACCCACCACCCACCACCACCATAACACCATCATCCACCACCATCATCCATTGTCCATCGTAGAGTGTGTGAGTCGTCTTGGGATCCAAGATTGATCGTAAGAGTTCTTGACAATCAAGGCCATGTTTGCCTAAGTCTCTTACATCACTTGGTGAAGACAAAGTGTCTAGTGTAATACTTTTTATTTCTAATCTTTTTCACTTTTTATTTGGTTTTGTATTAATGACTTTAATAACTAGTTGCTTATGTTGAAGGTGATCTTTCCTTATCGTTTGTCCGTGGTGTCTTGGCATTATTTTACTGTCTATATAAAATAAAAGATTTTCACCATTCATATCTCCACGGTCTATATGGAGGTATGTTGGCTACCTGGTCGGGGGTTAAGGGAATGGTTTGGTAAAGGTCTTGCCATTGTTCAGCGTTTAGAGGTCCTGCAATGGACCTGGGTCAAATTTAGTAGGACCTCCTTTAATACTTAACGATATTGGATGGCGGGGGTCCAAACTCTTTGATCCCCTCATAAGTTAACTACTATTAATACTATAACCCGGCTATTTAGGACTGTATCCCTGCTGACTCAGACTACTTAGTCGAGGGTAACGTCACCTCCAAAAGAGGGGCCTACCATAATATTGCATTAATAACTTAATTAATTATCTTCCAATAATCCACCCTTTTAGGATTGTATCCTTGCTGACTCAAACTACTGGGGTGAGGGTAACGTCACCTTCAAAAGAGGGGCCTACTACAATAACTAAGATAATCTCTTAATTATGTGCAAAAGTGCGGAAATAATCAAAGGTTACACTAGATACGAGTCGGAACCAAGTGATTCATCTTGTCTATCTGTTTTCTTTTTATTTTTTATTTTCAGCATTTTAGTTAGTTTTTATTTTTCTTAGTTTAAAACATTTTTCTAAACTTTTTATTTTGATTAGACGTTGAGGATAAACCGGTACTAAAAGCTCTTATGTCCTTGGACGACCTCGGTATCTTGCCAACACTATACTACGCTCACGATGGGTGCACTTGCCCATATGTGTGTTTAGTGTTAGTAAAATATCGTGTTTTATAAATTTAAAACTTGGCTAAAAATAAGTGTTAAAGGGGCTTAAAATATACACCTAATATATATAACACTTCACACGCATCAGGCTTCCTCTAAAATCTTATTTCTTAACTCTCCTTGCTTAGGTACCCAAATCCTTCTTTTGTGGAATCTCCAAATTCCATCAACTCCTCGCTCTAATTCCTTTATTCTTCCTTTCATTCCTTCAGCATCATCCTTGATTGCTGTTTCTTGAATGTTTTTCAGTTGTTCCATTAAATCTAAGTGTAGATTTAATCTAAGAGCACGAACTCGTCGTTGTTTCTCATGATACTTACGACTTAAGGCATCTGCAACTACATTTGCTTTTCCTTCGTGATATTGAATATCACAGTCGTAGTCACTTAAGATTTCCATCCATATCCTTTGCCTCATGTTCAATTCTTTTTGCCCAAATAGGTATTTTAAACTCTTATGATATGTATAGACTGTAAACTTACTTCCATACAGATAATGCCTCCAAATCTTAAGGGCAAAAATTATCGATCCTAATTCTAAGTCATGCATCGTATAATTTTCTTCGTGCTTTTTCAATTGCCTTGAGGCATACGCAATTACCTTTTAGCGTTGCATTAATACACATCCTAATCCTAGCTTTGAAGCATCACAGTAAACTTCAAAATCTTCTGTTCCTTCTGGTAAGGCAAGGATTGGGGTGTTTGTTAATCTTTGCTTTAATATCCTAAAAGCCTCTTCTTGCTTAGGTCCCCATTCAAACTTAACTGTTTTACAGGTTAGCTTAGTTAATGGCACAACTATCTTAGAAAAATCTTTAATAAAGCGCCTATAGTATCCAGCTAAGCCTAGAAAACTTCTAACTTCTGTAGCTGATTGCGGGACCTTCCATTTGGTGATCGCTTCTATCTTAGCAGGATCTACCTGAATACCTTCGTGATTCACCATGTGACCCAAAAATTGCACCTCCTGTAGCCAAAATTCACACTTTGAGAATTTGGCATAAAGCTTTTCTTTTCTTAACAAAGTTAAGAGTGAATGCAGGTGCTCACAATGCTCTTCTAGGTTTTTGGAGTAAATAAGTATATCGTCGATGAAGACAATTAAAAATTTATCCAAGTACGGTTTACTGATCTTGTTCATTATGTCCATAAATGATGACGGAGCATTGGTTAATCCAAAGGGCATGACTGTAAACTCGTAATGACCATACCTAGTTCTGAAAGCAGTTTTAGGTATGTCTTCTTCTTGCACTTTCAACTGATGATATCCGGAGCGTAAATCTATCTTAGAAAAGTATCTAGCTCCTTGAAGTTGATCGAAAATATCATCAATCCTAGGTAATGGGTATCGATTCTTGATTGTAACCTTATTCAATTCCCTATAGTCGATACACATTCGCATCGAACCATCCTTTTCTTTACGAACAACACTGGTGCTCCCCAAGGGGATGGACTAGGTTGTATGAATCCTTTACTGAGCAATTCATCTAATTGCTTTTTCAGTTCTAACATTTCAGTGGGTGCTAATCGGTACGGTGCTTTAGCTACGGGTGTAGTTCCAGGAATCAAATGAATTCTAAATTCTACCTCCCTATCTGGTGGTAATCCTGGTAACTCCTCTGGGAATACATCCGAGTATTCTGATACTACAGGAATTTCCTTAAGTTTCATACCCTTAGTGCTAATGATTACCGAAATCATAAACACTATTCCTTGCTTTCGTTCATAACTAGCAACTTTCATAACTAGGAACCTATACGAGACTTATACTATACACTATACGATATGATACGATACTATACGATACGATATAACACCCGTATAGGCCTATAGGTGTGGTTTAGGTCCCGTATTGACCTTGTATAAGCCTCTAAGTGTGATATCGTATAGTTGTGGTTTAGATCTAGTATTGACCTCGTATAAGCCTATACGTGTGATATCGTATCGTATCGTATAGCGTAGTATATGTTGTCACACCCTGACTTTTGCGGAAGCGTGGTTATTGGTGTGACCTCTTAATACCATAGCATTCAATCATAACAATGCTATATGATAAAACCAAAAGATATTCATCCATTAATTAAGTTTAGAAAATACCATAACACACTTGTCTTGAAAACATCGACACCAAATTAAGTTACAACCCATGACATGTTCAACTGAGTTCATAAAGACTCCACAAAAGACTTTAAATAAAACCGGAGTTTAGAAACTTGTATCCCGTCCAGGAATAGGATACACCCCCTAAACTCGACAACCATGGATAACATCTTTTATTCATGACGCAGCTTGAAGACACATGCATACACCTGCCAGATCCCTTAGTTTCCTGAAATACATGTAGTTTAAAAATATCAACAAAAGTTGAGCGGGTTCATGTGTTCGTGAGTATGTATAAAACCTTTGTAAATAGTGTAGGTATGAATGTCCCGGTATGATAGCAAACAAGGAAAAATCACCAATGGTTTGCAAGGCCACTGATATGTGTGATGGTGTAGGAAGACTCAAACCTAGCAAAGTTGCACCGGGCTTCCGGCTGGAAGACACAGTGACCACTATGGACCACCCTGGCCTCATGGGTGTGGGCTCGCTACACCCAAATAGATCTATCACTCATGCCCCTCTGTCCTACAAGAGGATTGATGGCCTCAAGTATACACCTACCCAATCACATGATCTATGGTTCTTTGCTAAGCTAACCATACCAATTGTATTGTAAGTAATCCTTTGTAACATGTATTTCACCCCCGAAGTAAATAAACAAAACAGTTGAAAGAAAAGGGGGACATGAACTCACAGTATTGCGTCCTCAGCTCGTAACTCAAACTTTGTCAGCAACTACGACTACCTACAGTGTACTAACGTCTATTAGACGAACGGGCCGTGCCTTGCTTAGTATTTACGTTTTTGAGTTACGTTTCTTATGTTCCTAATATTATTCCAAGTTATAATTACTTGTTAAAATAATAATTATTTTAACCTTAAATTATATTCAGTTTTGGAATAATTGTTTAAACCACATTTTGTATCAATACTTCTCGAGTATTTATTTTCATATTTCCTTCCCAAGAATGGGGGTATTCTCATACATGTATATTTGTATTATTGTATTTGTATTTCCCAAAATAATATATTTCCAAGTCTCAGTTTAGAAAATATATTTAAACTTATTTTGTCCAAAATAATGTATTCCAAGAAAATATATATTTTTCCCAAAAATTACATTTCTTCTAAATCTACTAAGAAAATATATTTTTACTTCCAAAATAATATATTTTCACCTTGTCAAAAATATGATACAACTTTGTAATATTTACAAAAATCATATTTTTATTTCTTGTATCCAAAATAGTATTTACCAAAAATATATATGTAACGGTATTTTGCCGGAATATTTTGTAAGTTACGTTATATCGTTCGATTTCACAATATTATGCGTGTAACTTATATCTTTATTCCTTGATATTCTTGGTATTAGTTTGGATAGTAAATTCCATGGTATATGTTAAGTTATATTATTTTACCCTAAAATAATATAACTATTTCACCAAGTATACAAATAATCACACAAGTGTCTTGATATATATATATATATATATATATATTCAAAATATATATATTTACCCATTTTTATTTATAAAAACAACCTCCAATATTTGCATTTTTGTAACAAAATTTATGGCAAAGTTTATATTGAAAAATATAGTTTAAGACATACTTGTAAATGCTTGTTTAGAAAATATTTTCTAAGTGTTTGTATTTTTAGAAAATTTTGCCATAGTTTCCTTTGAAAATGGAGGTGTCCTTGCTATTAAAGCATATCATTTTCTTTTCAAAATCAACACACAATAATCAACAATCAACCCTAAACAATATTATACTTACCAAGTGCCAAAATATTGCATTTTACATAATAGCATGAACTTGATCTTTTACAAAAACTTGTAGTAACTCGGTAGCATGTTTAGTAGACTTAGTTACCCTTAAAGTGCGTTTATTACTTTACAAATCTCATTCTTAAAGAGTTTAGGTGTTTACAACTTGTAAACCTATTTTACAAAAATGTTTATTTATAACATCTTCTTGTTTCTCTAGTATCTCTACACTTGTTCTACCACTAAAAATAGTGTAGTTTTAAGGAAGAATCAAGTTCTACTAAAAATCGTATTTTGAACTTAGTTTTCTTGGAAAATCATTCATGAATCTTAGGTTCATAAGATTACTAGATTACTTTGATTATTGTTTTACAAGAAATCATTTTAATCATCAAGTTCATGTCTACACAAGAAGATGATTATCTTATGTTGTCACATAATCATCCTCTCACTTGCTAGATCATGTGTTTAATCACAATCTAGCAAGCTCCATATGATGATCAACATCATATTCCCAAGTAACAACAACAAGTGTCATACATATACTTAAACAACATTATTTCAACAAGATTTCATCATATGTAAGCTTCAAGTTCATGATTCATGTTCATGTCTTTTAGGGTTCTTGTGATTTATAACAATATACATCTTTTAACCAAGAGAATGAAGGTGCCAAAGATGGATGATAAAAGCAAGTGATGAAGGTTCTTCAAGTTCTACAAGCACCAAGCTTCCTAAAACACCTTGTTACACCTTGAGATGACCTTGGATTGCATGAACTTGAAATGAAAACAATGGTGGTGGTGATGAGGGTGTTCGGCCGAGAGGTAGAAGGGAGGGAGGAAGAGAGATGAAGTGAGTGGTGTGGTGTTGTGAATGATATGATGATCTCTAGATATCTTCTCACCATACTTATAATCTTCCATCCAATATTTTGTTCACCAAATCAAGCAAGGATCCAATATAATAAGGAAATAAAATCTAGGAGGTATGGTGGTGGGGTCGTTGTGACCGTAAATACCAGGGGGGGGGGGTAAATGTAAGTTTGAATGGTAAATTAGATAATAGTTGGAGGTTAAGTGTAATGTCTAGTGTTTTAAGTGTATGATGCCTTATATAGTGTGTTAGGGTGTTCGGGGATCATAACTAGTTCAAAAATAATAAAACAATGCTTCTAGCAATATTTTGGTGTTCCGGGTAATGTCCGGTTATTCGGTTAGATACCGGTTCGTTAAAGTGTCAAGCTATTCCGTTTAATGATCTTTATGTTACTTTTTGTGACACTTTTAATTCCTGACACTTAAGAAAGCATTCAGGACCATTTAGTCAAATTTTTGCACATAACTAGCTTGTTAAAAAGCTGAATTTTGCTGAAAAATGCAGAATTCTGCACTTTAAGTGGGTTTTAGGCACTTTCCGGCACTCCAACTATCACCTAGTGACGCAGTTTTACGGTTCTTACTTCCCTAGTGTAGTACCCTGTCTCTGGCCCATACTGGGTCTCAAAACACTGTCTGTCTATGTGCTGAACCCCGTCAACATATTCCCGTTCTAACTGTTAATTGTGCTAACTGTGCTTTGTGCATCATGTATGTCAATATAGTTTGCATGTGATAATAAGGTGACATTATGTAATATGTGATGCACATGTAAGTATGATGCAAAAATCAGAAAGCGGTTATGTATAATCCAGCACAGTCATTAAGCATTAATTAATATTAATTAATTGTACGGATACCTGGATTTATGAGGGTTGTCACATTCTCCCCCCGTTAAGAAAATTTCGTCTCGAAATTTATGTTCTGCTACTAGCTGCAGGGGTCTTGGGGAACAAGTGTGGGTACTTCGCTTTCATACGATCCTCACGCTCCCAAGTGAACTCTGGGCCGTGTCACGCGTTCCAACGAACCTTGACGAGTTTGACACTACTCCGTCGCATCTTGTTAACCTTCCAATCAGTAACCTCAACAAGTTCTTCAGTAAAGTGGAGTGTGTCATCAATATGGACTTCGTCGGCAGGTATGACAACTGTTTCTTGAGTTGGACTCTTTTTCAGGTTAGATACATGAAATGTATCATGAACGCCATTCAGTTCTGCGGGTAGATCCAACTTATAAGCTACAAGGCCAATCCTCTCCAGGATTTTGAATGGTCCAACGTATCGCGGGTTCAACTTCCCACGCTTCCCAAAGCGTGCTACACCCTTCCAGGGTGAAACCTTTAACAAAACCATATCTCCTACTGCAAACTCCAACGGTTTCCTTCTTTGGTCCGCGTAACTCTTTTGTCGATCACGAGCCGCCTTTATGCGCTCTCGGATCTGTGTAATCTTATCTGTCGTTTCTTGAACCAATTCAGGACCAACAAGCTGTCTATCCCCCGCGTCTGCCCAGCATAACAGTGATCGACACTTGCGTCCATAGAGAGCTTCAAATGGTGCAGCTTGGATACTTGCATGGTAGCTGTTGTTGTATGAGAATTCTACCAAGGGTAAGTGAGTGTCCTAGCTACCACCCAAATCCATCACGCATGCTCGCAACATATCTTCCAACGTTTGAATCGTTCGTTCGCTCTGGCCATCTGTCCGCGGATGGAATGCAGTACTCAGATTCAACTGAGAACCAAAGGCTTCTTGGAAGGATTGTCAAATCCTTGATACGAATATTCCGTCTCGATCAAAGATGATTGAGAGAGGCACTCCATGTCATGCAACTATCTCTCTCAGGTACAGCTCCGAAAGCTTACTAGTGTTGTCTTTCTCCTTGATTGGTAAAAAGTGTGCAGATTTGGTCAGACGGTCCACGATTACCCAAATCGTATCGTGACCTCTGGGTGTCCTTGGTAACTTCGTTATAAAGTCCATTGAAATCTGCTCCCATTTCCATATGGGTATTTTAGGTTGTTGCAGAAGACCTGAACGCTTCTGATATTCGGCCTTTACCTTGGCACAAGTTAAGCATTTGTCGACATACGTTGCAACGTCGCCTTTCAATCTCGGCCACCAATAGAAATCCTTTAAATCTTGGTACATTTTATCCGATCCTGGATGGATCGAGTACCGTGACTTGTGAGCCTAATCAAGAATAACGTCTCTCAGACCACCAAAGAGAGGAACCCAAATTCCTTTCATGAAGCACAACGTTCATTCATCATTGGGTACTACCTGTTTCTCCATCCCACGGAGATATTCATTCTCAAGATTCACTTCCTTAAGAGCTTCTCTCTGTGCGGCATGAATGCGCAATGAGAGGTCCGTTTGAACAATCATTTCCAAAGCCCTAACCCTTATGGGCTTAATCCTTTCTTTCCGACTCAAGGCGTCTGCGACTACATTCGCCTTCCCTGGGTGATACTTGATTTCACAATCATAATCATTTAACAACTCGACCCAGCATCTCTGTCTCATGTTAAGCTCTTTTTGATCAAATATATGCTGTAAGCTCTTGTGATCAGTAAAAATTGTACAATGCGTACCGTACAAATAATGTCGCCAGATTTTTAATGCAAACACCACTGCACCTAACTCCAAGTCATGCGTGGTGTAGTTTTTCTCATGAACCTTCAACTGGCGCAAAGCGTAAGCTATAACTTTCTGTCGCTGCATCAGCACGCAGCCTAAACCTTGACGCTAGGCGTCGCAATATACCACGAAGTCGTCAGTGCCTTCGGGTAGGGATAAGAACGGTGCATCGCAAAGCTTGTTTTTCAACAACTGAAATACTTCTTCTTGCTTGTCTCCCCATTCATACTTTTTGTCTTTCTGAGTGAGGGAGGTCAATGGTTGTGCGATCTTCGAGAAATCCTCAATGAATCTGCGGTAGTATCCTGCCAAACCTAGGAATTGTCGAATCTCGGTTGGCGTCTTCGGAGTCTCCCAATTGTTGATTGCTTCAATCTTTGTAGGATCCACATGGATTCCATTTCCATTTACTACATGACCAAGGAACTGAACCTCGCGCAGCCAAAACTCGCACTTCGAGAACTTCGCGTACAACTTTTCTTTCTTAAGCAGCTCTAATATGGCTTTTAGATGTTGCTCATGTTCCTCCTTCATCTTTGAGTAGATCAAAATATCATCAATAAAAACGATCACAAACTTATCGAGATAGGGCTTGTAGACTCTATTCATCAAATCCATGAATACTACTGGCGCGTTCGTCAACCCAAATGGCATAACCAGGAACTCGTAGTGTCCATAGCGAGTTCTGAAGGCAGTATTTGGTATGCTCTCTTCTTGTATCCTCAACTGGTGATAACCCGATCGAAGATCGATTTTTGAGTAAAACTCAAACCTTGCAGTTGATCGAACAGGTCATCTATCCTTGGCAAAGGATATCTATTCTTGATAGTCAACTTGTTAAGCTCGCGGTAGTCGATACACATGCGGAAACTACCGTCCTTCTTCTTTACAAACAGCACTAGAGCTCCCCAGGGCGAGAAGCTTGGTATGATAAATCCCTTGTCTAATAGCTCCTGAAGTTGTGTTGACAGCTCCTGCATCTCGGAGGGCGCAAGTCGATAAGGTGCCTTAGCCACAGGCGCAGCGCCTGGAACTAAGTCAATATGGAACTCGACTTGTCTTTGAGGTGGCAATCCTGGCAAGTCTTCGGGAAAGACTTCAAGATATTCCTTCACGACTGGAATGTCTTCTAGCTTTGGCTCAGCGGCTTCTTTGTCCACAATGTGTGCCAAGAAGGCGACACATCCTTTCTGCAGACACTTTCGAGCCTTTAAACAACTAATGATTCTTAGAGGTGTATCGTGTTTCTCTCCATGTACCACAATTGTTTCTCCATTCGCCATCGGAATGCGAATGATCTTCTCGTGACATATTATCTCTGCTCAGTTGCTTGACAACCAATCCATCCCCACTACCACGTCGAAGCTTCCTAACTTGACTGGCAGCAGATCAAGCGTAAACTCGTGCTCTCCCAGCTCTATCACGTACCCTCTAATGACTTCGTTTGCTTCAACTAGCTTTCCATTTGCTAGTTCTATCGAATACGGAATGTCTAGCTTACTGGTTATCAACCCAAGTATATTCTTAAATTCTAGCGATACAAAACTAAAATCGGGACCAGTATCAAATAGTACAGATGCAAAGCGTTGATTGATAGGGAACGTACCAATGACCACATTTGGATCTTGGCGTGCTTCCCTCGCACCGATGTTGAAGACTCTTCCATGTGCTTGATTGAGCTTTGGGCACTCTCTCTTGAAATGCCCCACGTCTCCACAATTAAAACAACCTGGTCCTTGACCATTACCATTCCCATTACCACCTTGAGCGTTTTTTTGGTTGTGGTTTCCACTCCCAGCTTGATTCGCAAAATTACAATGATTTCCGTTACCGCCATTTCCACCTTGAGGGCGGTTTCCGTATCCATTACCTCCACGGTTGTTGTTTCCATTACCAAAACCCCTTTGACCACCACGGCCAGTACCAACCCAGCATGTTTCTTTCGAGTGACCAACTCTTCCACAAGATTCACATTTTCCAGCTCGGCATCGTCCATTGTGATGCGACTGACACGCATCACATTTGGGCAAAGTGCCCATATACCCCTTTCCTTTAGCCTTGGCAGGTGCATTTGTCTCATCCTTCTTGTTTGTACTGCTGGTACCTTTCTTAAAGTTGGAGAACTTCTGTTTGTTCTCACCGGATGACTCAACGTGAGTCTCCTTCTTCTTTTGGTCAGAGATCGAAAACTTGTTTAACCAGATACCTTTTTCCGTTAACGCTACGCTCAAATCGATAGCCTCGGTGATCGTAGCAGGTTTCGATGTTGTTACCATACTCATAATCTGAGGTGCCAACCCCCAAATGAAACGCTCAACGCGTTTGAATTCCGGGCTAACCATGTATGGTACCACGTGAGATAGATCGTGAAATCTCTGCACATATTCGGCGATCTTCGGGCCGTCCATCTTGAGGTTCCAAAACTCTGTCCCCAATTTTTGAATTTCGGCCCTGGAACAATACTTTTTACGCATGAGTTCCTTCATTTCATTCCAAGTCAAAGCGTATGCTGCTGCCTCTCCCAGAGTTTGGACTTGGAGATTCCACCACGAAAGCGCTCCATCTATGAACAATCCGGAGATGTAGGTGACTTGTTGTTCTGGTGCGCATTTGCTCATTCTTATCACTGAATCGGTCTTCTCCATCCATCGAAAAAAAGCCACAGCACCCCCGGTGCCGTCGAAATTCAGCGGTTTACAGTCTAAAAATTGCTTAAAGGTACAACCTGTACAAGTAACGTCATTCACAGAAAGCATTAGCAAACGTACATTGGAATATCGTAATGTGTCTCAAGCGACTTAAACATTACCATGTGGTGGGTTGTTCCTCGAGGTACCCCCACTAGTTTCGGTGCGTGAGGCCTCGTAATCTACTATTGCTCGGGAGATCCTTTCTTATAATTCAGCCTCAGTAGTGGGCAATCGAGTTTCTCTTCGTGGAGGCATCTTCTACAAGAAGATTGTATAGGTCAGATCTTATGCATATACGTATGTAGTACGCGTATGTAATAACATTCATCAACACAAGTAAACACTGAATATTATCTTTTATCATTTGTAACCTCATGGATGTTATGTGTTTACTTACTAACAATCACAACGTAAACAAGTAATTCAACAATGCATGTAATGAGAATGTTGCGATTGAGCTTTCATATATCAAGACCACAAGTACAGTTTTACATGTTCCATAATATATCATACATCAAAAGGGACCAAAGGGTCACATCACCCCTGTCCAAATCGTCTACCAACTACAATAATCAAAAGTCAAAGTGTGGTCTTCAAAAGGGTGTGCAATCTGGCTCAATAGCTGCACTCTCATCAACAGTATGCTGTCTGCATAAAACCAAAAACCTCTAAGCTGATGGTGGAGGAGGAGGAGGAACGAAAAGCAACCTGCGCAAATGCACTAAATCCTCCTTGAGGGCATGAACGATACACAACAGGTAGCTAACCTGCTGCTCCAAAGTAAGAAAACAGAAGTCAGGATCTGGGTATGGTAGGAGTGGAGCAGGGGGAGTCGCGAACGGTGACTGACAAGAACAAGGCGGAGGACGCGGTGTAACAATTCTCATCAAAAGTACTATTTATTATTTTAATTTGACCAATAGGAAACTCTAATTGAGACACCCAAGTGATTTTGTATAATCCCTAAAATTTTTAGAATAGTTGGAATTAGGATCAGGGCCCCTAAAACTCAAGGGGGGTAAACCCTAATTAACGATTATCCTTATAAAATGCTGTCGAATTTGAAATTTCATGCAACGTCGACTCATCAGGGCTAGATAGGTGACGAAGCAGGCCTAGCCTACTTTGGCTTCCCCCGCGACATGCGACAGGTGCAGGTGTCCCTGTCGCGACACGCGGGAGGTACCAAATGTAGGTATAAATACAGGGGCATGGGACTTGAATTGTTTGCATGTTTCGATGATAAATTTCATTACGTACACAAAGTTAGACGCTGTTTACTACAAAAACACACACGATTCACGAAGTGTTGCCGCAATACAGGGTAATAACTCGATCGCTGCTACGATTCAATGTCCGATTGATTAAACTATCCAATGGATGTTTAAGTGCTGCCCACATTAGGGTTTATGCTTTGTCATTCGTCGTTAATTCGATGGATGTTTAAGTATCGCACTTTGTCATTCGTTGTGAAGTATTAATCTCGTGAGTTATTGTAAATGTTGTATTAAGTTACTAACCTAGTTTGTGTGCATTGTTATTTAAACTAGGTTATCAAGGCTAATCAGTAGGCTAAGCTCTGTTCATATTAAATCTGCAATGTGAGTCATTCTCTTTTTATCAAAGTGCTTTATGAATTCTTAAATATTTTCAAAGTTATAAATTACAGGGATTAAGTCTTTGTAGTCACCAAATTACAGCCAGTATGTGGGGTTTTGTATACATTACTTGATAACCGTCACTATTGGACAACGGGTTAGCCAATGAGTGATATGACCATAGTCACAGACACCATTGGACTCAGAGGTTACCGATGAATGTCGAGTGACAAATACTGTGGGTAGTTGGTTGATATATGGAAACATTGTAATCGCTCTTAATACTGTAAAATTATAACAAATGTGTCGTTTTATTAAAAAGAATGATTCACCAGTATTTCCCGCTGACAAAACCTTTTTCAAACATGTTTCAGGTGATCTGTTGTGATCCAGGAAAAGTGCCGTGAAGCACTATCAGCTTAAGGAAGTGGCTCAATATAAAATAAAGAAACATGTTTTGTAAAATAAAGATTTCTTATAGAAATCACATGATTGTAAATTACCGGGGTTTTATCCCGAGTTGGGAAATAAAATAATCGGGAAATTGCAGTTTTAAAAAGATCCTGAAGAAAACTTCCGCTGTTAAATTAATACCACGGGATTTTCTGTCCCGCGGCTCCTGAAACGGGTCAAACCGGGTCGGGGGCCGTGACACGCGGGATCCTCTCTAACTCCATGACTCTCCTACACAGCATCTCCTGCTGGAGTTGCAGCGACAAAAGCAAATCATCCCTCGTGTATCCAATTTGAAAGGGATGGAATGGATCAGAAATAGGCATCGTGTTGGGCGGAAACCAGATAAATGGCTCGCCCGATGGTGTAGTAGCAAAAGGTGCAGTATGTGTAGCAGGTGCAAACAGTGGCATGAAAGGAAAGGCTGCTGACACAGGTGGCTGACTCGATGGACCTTCCCCTGGTTGGGGAGGAGGGATATCTTGTAGAAATGTGACTGGTAAATCAGTGCGATGAATGTCAGATACGTGCGAGTGAAACGGGTCGATAGCAGCTGGTACATTTGTAGGTGCAGAAGGGGGTGTAACGGGTCTAACAAAAGGAGGATAGTCATCGTCGTCCTCGGTCCACCCATTGTGGGTGAACGCATATCTAGGGTCAATCTGGTCTGCAAAAGGAGCATGGTCTGCGGGTGCAGGTAGAGGGTCAGGCAAAGGTGGTGCAACAACTGGTATGTCAATGTGATCGTGCTCCAGTAGAGGATCATGAGCAGGTATAGGCTCTGGTGCAATCAAAGGCTCAGGGTCAGCTGGAGCAAGCTCAAGATCAGCGGGTATATCAAAGAGCTGATCGTCAGGAATGATAGGTGCCTCAAAAGGCTGCTCATCGGGGACAAACTCAATCTCATGATCAGGGTCAAAGTCGTGAGGAAAGACAGGATCAAACTCATCGTTGAACTCGAAATATTACAGAGGGACAGGTGCAGCAGACATAGCGGTGTCAGAATCAGTGTCAACGGGATGATGCTGCACGCCCCGTGCGTGTAAAGTAGTAGATGATACGGACTCGAATGAGTCAGGACCAGAATGGTCAGAAGGAGCCTCGACAACAGGAATCTCATCATGTGGAACAGCAACGACATCATCAACTGGAATCTCAACATGAGGGATAACAACATCATCATCAACTGGAATCTCGACAAGTGGAACGACAACGGCATCATCGACTAGAGCCCCACCATCCTGGGCATCCTCAGGGGGACCCTCAATAAAAAGATCGATGCCATCGTCAGACATAGCGTCTAAAGGCAGATCCTCAAGAGGAAATGCAGCAAGAGGAACAGGAGCAGGGATCTGAACAAGAGGTAGATCCCCGTCAGGGAGACCATCAGCTAGTGGTATATCATCTCCAAAATCCGGTAAAGCAAATGGCTGGAAGTCATCATCATCGCTACTTGTAGTGTCTGAAGTGAAAACCTCAGGGTCTGTGGCCATCTCGTCATCTGAAACTATGGCCATAGGGTCCATGGTATCTGATACTGCGCTATCAGAAGAGGATATGATGTCTGTAACAAAGCAATCACACATATGTACACATATCAACAATCATCAATAAGTGTCACACCCCGATTTCCACGTGTCACCGGTGGGCCCGGTGGGGAGTATTGTGACGTCGTTGGCAACATAATAGTCAAACAACACAATTATATAAATGCACAGCGGAAGCAAAAGATAAATATTATTACATTCCGAACATAAAGTAATATCCAGTATTACAACGGAAAGTAAAGGATCCACAGGCGGATCTTTAAACATATCATTTGTTCAACAGACTTTAGACGTCTAGAACTTGCAAGATTCCTTATTAGCGCCCTGAGCTTCCAGCCAATTTCGTTCAGTACCTGTCACTTAACCTTTTTGGAAAATACGTCAGTTTTCACTGGTAAATACACTCAACTGACTCATTTGAAAAGAGTTTAAGAAAATTGATTTGGATGCTCGTGGCACAAAAATATCTTTTATAATTTGATTAAAATGCACAGAGGCAAAATTAACCTTTTATACTTGGGAAAATTATTTGTATATAATCTTGTATACAGTTTTACTTATTTGTCGTCCGTTAGGGCCGGTTTGTAGGGCTGGACTAGATTAACTGACACGCCACAGGTATAATGCCCACAGGCTATCTTCCTCTAAGTGGATTACCAGTTCCGGTATAATGCCCACAAGGATGATACCTCGGAGTGGATTACCAGTTTTTACATAATGCAGCTGTCAGGTGTATGCCTACACCCTGTGCTTAGGTCGTGGCCATTTCGTAAAATGATGCCAAGGATATCCAGGACATGGTCATTAACCCCCAAAGGCCATACACCAAATAATACATATTAAACGGGTTGTAAGTACATCAATCACAATACGATTTAAATAACTACACACCCGACCAAGCGGTACTTTTATAGTGCCGTATCCCAAGCCCGTATAGGGAAAATAAGTTAAGAGTATTTACCTGAGCTAGCTCCTGTCTTAAATAGTAAGAATTTAATAACTCAGTCGTATTCACTTAAGTAAGCGTAGGTACCATTTACCGGAATGCTCTAGTCTGGAATGATGGTATAAATAACTTATTAGAATGCTAATGGGTCTTTAATTAAGCCTAAGCTTAGACCGGTTAGTCTTACAGGAAGATACGGTTCGTACGCACGATTAAGCGAAGACCGTAATAGAATGTGATTTAGACCCAACAAGCTTGTATGCTTGTTTAATATGGGTAACTCAAATACATTCTGGATTTCGAGATAAAACCGATAAGGTTTGACTCGTTTCGGCTAATTTATGTAAACTAGTTACATAGGCCGAACCGTACGCGTAAGAGGCGTAACGGGTAATTATAAGAGCCATATACAGGTTTCCTAAGTTAATTATGCCTCAAATATGTTGTGACATCAGTAAGATGTCTTTCATTATGCCCGAAACGTATTTAAACACAAACTAGGCCCCGTATGGGTAGTTTGGTCATTTAAAAGAGTCTAAGTATTTTCCTGAATTACAGGTCTGATGAAATCAGAAAAAATACTTATTTTACTAAGTTATAACAGTAGGGTAAAGTATATATGTGAAATTTATTAATTATAACCAACTATGCACCGTAGGGGCATTTTGGTAATTTCACATAAGCCGAAAAGCTCAAAACTGAAGTCTGAGTTCAACAACCTTTGCTTACTGTTAAAATATTATAATTTAACTAAAACATCAGTAGGTATCAACCTTAGTATGTTTAAGATAGTTCTAGTACATACTATGCGCTAAAAACGCTTAATTAGGCGATTAGAAGCCGTTTCCGGGTTCTATATAGAAATCTGATATTTTTATATTTCCAGGAGGTTTAAAATAATTTATTTATCATATCTAATCAGTAGCAAAAGGGTTGGAGTCGTTTAGATATGTAAAACTCATTTTATGGCCCGTAAGGGCAAAACCGACAATTACCGGATTAAGCCTACGACTACTAGTTATGCTCAGCCTAAAATTAATTAAAAATCTTTAAAAATCCCAAAATAATATATTACATCAGTGGGTAAAGGTTTTGATACCAAAAAGTATGTTTAACTAGGCTATACGCTAATTACGCCGTTTATTAACATAAAGCTTACAATTTACGATAATGAGCATAACTCTCAAACTATAATTCAAACTGATGTCAAACTTTGCACACAAGTTTATATATCAGTAATTAAAGTTTCTACTCTTTTACATTTGCAAAAATCACGTTTTAAGGTGAAAAGGGCATAATGGTCAACATATGAGCAATTAACGGAATCATGCATAATAATTGGTTAACTAGTGAACCATAGTGTATAATCACAGAGGGTTATACTAGCATGTTACCTGGTCCAAATAAGGCTCTAAGGCATTTCTAAAACATGCTTAAACGGGTCAGAACTGAAAGTCAAAGTGAAAGTCAAACTATGTGACTTTCGGTTCCGAACCGGGTCTTTATAGTAAATTGTCGGGTTGAACATGTTTAGACATGTCCTTACACTAATTACCAAGTTATATTGATGATCAAACAGGTTGTATATGTTCTATATTGCTAATTATGCATAAATTAGAATTTAAGGATCCTGTTGACTTTTTCTTAACAAGTTTGACCCGACATTTGACCTAGTTAGAGTGGGAATCAGGGAGAACCCTTTTGAGGTTTTATTACCCACATAATTACCTACTTAAAGGTACTTTTGATTCGACTAATCACTGGACCATTAGTGATTAATCTTAAAGTCAACCGTTAATTACGACGGTTTGACTTTTAAGCTAAAACTACGCTAAAACTTAATTAAGAAGGGTTAGGCAAACTTACAAGAGTCCTATGAACGACCAGGGATCACTTGGGAGAGGTCTTGTGCTCCAGAGATGCTCCAAAATGCAGATGAAGGTGTGAGGAAAACTTGTTGCAACCAATGGCCTTATATAGTGGTTTAATCCACCATAGGAAGTTGACACACAACTCTATCAATGACCACAACCCTCCAACATGTGTCCCTAAGTGTTTAGGGGTACTTAGGGGTCTCTTGGAAGGGTTTAAGGGCATTACATGTCGTCTAGAAGGCTGAACAGGCAAGCTAAAATGGTTTTCTGCATCTGGGCGGGCCAGGCAGCCCGCGTAAGGATCTTTAAAGGGTCACGCGGCCCGCGTGGGCCTTCTGATCAGACTTAAACATTTTCAAGTTTTTGCATTTTGTCCCTTGGCTCTTCGAAAGGTCAACTAAGCTTATTTCTTGCAATTTGACCCCTTCTTATTTACCTACAAGGGCTTTAAGACTTGTACCCACTTTGCCAAGTCCCTAGACATTTCCGGTTAACCCGAAAAGTCATAACTTTCAACGTTAACGCTTTAACCCCTCGCATACGAATTTGATCATAACTTTCTCATACGATAACGAAACTTTATGAAATTTATATCGTGCATTCTAGTGAGCATACTTAACAGTTACAAAGCTTCGGGTTTGTCAAAAGGTCACTCAGAGGTATAACTTAAACATGTTGACACATTTAACCCCTGTAGTTTGTAATCTCTCACTTTTAACTTCGTATGATCCATGATTTATTCGTTTTATGGTATAAACATTATGTAGGGTTAATGTACAATATATTTATTCACTGTTGACATTTAGAATTCGTATATTAACATACTTTCCATGATTGTCAACTTTAGTCCTTTCAGAACATTCTTTCACACGTTCAAACATATGACACGTGTCAACACATTATAGGACGTGAATTTTCGAGGTGTTACAATAAGCATGTAAATAATAACAATGTAAGCATGTATGAATCCTAGTCTTCCCAAGACTTATCCCACCCAGCCTCTCAGACTGAACTACTTAGTTTCTCAGACTAACCTCCCAGTTTCCCAAACTGAACTACCCAGCTTCTCAGGCTAAACCTCCCAGTTTCTCAAACTGCCCCAACTAGTCTCTCAGACTGAACTACCCAGTCAATCTCTCAGACCAACTCCCAGTCTCTTAGACTGAATTACCCGCTAGTCTCTCAGACTAACTCCCCAGTCTCTCAGACTGAAATATAAACGAATTATTTGAAATGTATTTTGTGTCTTTTATTAGTAAAAATGTTTGTTTCCTGGATCTGGACATTTTGTGTATGCAATGAAAACATGTTTGTGAAAACATTTTCGTGAGAGCCCTAATGATCGTAGTCTAGACTCGAGAAGAATCCTAGTTCGCTACGATCGAAGCTCTAATACCAAGCTGTCACACCCTGACTTTTGCGGAAGCGTGGTTATTGGTGTGACCTCTTAATACCATAGCATTCAATCATAACAATGCTATATGATAAAACCAAAAGATATTCATCCATTAATTAAGTTTAGAAAATACCATAACACACTTTTCTTGAAAACATCGACACCAAATTAAGTTACAACCCATGACATGTTCAACTGAGTTCATAAAGACTCCACAAAAGACTTTAAATAAAACCGGAGTTTAGAAACTTGTATCCCGTCCAAGAATAGGATACACCCCCTAAACTCGACAACCATGGATAACATCTTTTATTCATGACGCAGCTTGAAGACACATGCATACACCTACCAGATCCCTTAGTTTCCTGAAATACATGTAGTTTAAAAATATCAACAAAAGTTGAGCGAGTTCATGTGTTCGTGAGTATGTATAAAACCTTTGTAAATAGTGTAAGTATGAATGTCCCGATATGATAGCAAACAAGGAAAAGATTACCAATGGTTTGCAAGGCCACTGATATGTGTGACGGTGTAGGAAGACTCAAACCTAGCAAAGTTGCACCGGGCTTCCGCCTGGAAGACATAGTCACCACTATGGACCACCCTGGCCTCATGGTTGTGGGCTCGCTACACCCAAATAGATCTATCACTCATGCCCTCCGGTCCTACAAGAGGATTGATGGCCTCAAGTATACCCTACCCAATCACATGATCTATGGTTCTTTCCTATGCTAACCATACCAATTGTATTGTAAGTAATCCTTTGTAACATGTATTTCACCCCCGAAGTAAATAAACAAAACAGTTTAAAGAAAAGGGGGACATGAACTCACAGTATTGCGTCCTCAGCTCGTAACTCAAACTATGTCAGCAACCACGACTACCTACAGTGTACTAACGTCTATTAGACGAACGGGCCGTGCCTTGCTTAGTATTTACGTTTTTGAGTTACGTTTCTTATGTTCCCAATATTATTCCAAGTTATAATTACTTGTTAAAATAATAATTATTTTAACCTTAAATTATATTCAGTTTTGGAATAATTGTTTAAACCACATTTTGTATCAATACTTCTCGAGTATTTATTTTCATATTTCCTTCCCAAGGATGGGGGTATTCTCATACATGTATATTTGTATTATTGTATTTGTAGTTCCCAAAATAATATATTTCCAAGTCTCACTTTAGAAAATATATTTAAACTTATTTTGTCCAAAATAATGTATTCCAAGAAAATATATATTTTTCCCAAAAATTACATTTCTTCTAAATCTACTAAGAAAATATATTTTTACTTCCAAAATAATATATTTTCACCTTGTCAAAAATATGATACAACTTTGTAATATTTACAAAAATCATATTTTTATTTCTTGTATCCAAAATAGTATTTACCAAAAATATATGTGTAACGGCATTTTGCCGGAATATTTTGTAAGTTACGTTCTATCGTTTGATTTCACAATATTATGCGTATAACTTATATCTTTATTCCTTGATATTCTTGGTATTAGTTTGGATAGTAAATTCCATGGTATTTGTTAAGTTATATTATTTTACCCTAAAATAATATAACTATTTCACCAAGTATATAAATAATCACACAAGTGTCTTGATATATATATATATATATATATATATATATATATATATATATATTCAAAATATATATATTTACCCATTTTTATTTATAAAAACAACCTCCAATATTTGTATTTTTGTAACAAAATTTATGTCAAAGTTTATATTGAAAAATATAGTTTAAGGCATACTTGTAAATGCTTGTTTAGAAAATATTTTTTAAGTGTTTGTATTTTTAGAAAATTTTGCCATATTTTCCTTTGAAAATGGAGGTGTTCATGCTATTAAAGCATATCATTTTCTTTTCAAAATCAACACACAATAATCAACAATCAACCCTAAACAATATTATACTTACCAAGTGCCAAAATATTGCATTTTACATAATAGCATGAACTTGATCTTTTACAAAAACTTGTAGTAACTCGGTAGCATGTTTAGTAGACTTAGTTACCCTTTAAAGTGCGTTTATTACTTTACAAATCTCATTCTTAAAGAGTTTAGGTGTTTACAACTTGTAAACCTATTTTACAAAAATGTTTATCTATAACATCTTCTTGTTTCTCTAGTATCTCTACACTTGTTCTACCACTAAAAATAGTGTAGTTTTAAGGAAGAATCAAGTTCTAATAAAAATCGTATTTTGAACTTAGTTTTCTTGGAAA